>OW386290.2:97419801-97591774 GCA_936432065.2 Rutpela maculata | reverse complement strand
TTTTACAAATAATACTTTTTTACAAATAAATAAGGACATCGTTGATTAGAAAAGAAGCACTCACAATTTAGAAAATTTTCACTTGAACAAATTGAGCTCTTGCCTCCAAGAAAGTTGGAAGAGGAATAAACATTGAAAAATAAAAATATTCAAACTACATGCAATACTTCCCAGAAATGTTTTTAACAACAATTCAGGGAAAAAGAACCAAACAAACTTTTTTTACAAATAAACATGTTTTTTCTCTGAATTGTTGTTCTTCCAACTTTCTTGGAAGCAAGAGCTCAATTTGTTCAAGTGAAAATTTTCTAAATTGTGAGTGCTTCTTTTCTAATCAACGATGTCCTTATTTATTTGTAAAAAAGTATTATTTGTAAAAGTATTTATTTGTAAAAATGAATTTGTCTTTCTAATTTGCGAAGAACGCAAATTCGAAACAAAAAATGTTGGTTCCCATTTAACTTTTCAAAGTTGCCCCCCCCCTGCACAGGGGGATGGGGGCGTCAACTTTGGTATCATTGGATAGGTTTTTTTAAAATACTGAACACACATGTTTTTTTGTTTCCGGTGTAAATCGATTATTTCAAACTTACGCCTTTAAGTTAATTTTTTGCGATTACAGCGCCATCTATAGCGAATCCAAAAAAATGTTCCAGACGAACGTTGCGTAATTTTAGCCGTACAATCCGTTTCTTCAATAAGAAATGGGGGTTCCCATTTAATTTTTTAAAGTTGCCCCCCTCTCCCCCCTGCAGAGGGGGGTGGGGGGAGTCAAATTTGGTGTCATTGGATAGGTTTTTTTAAAATATCGTGTTTTTTTGTCTCCCAAAAATATTAGCAGTTTGCGATATATTTGACCGTTCCTGGACTTTTGGGACACCCTGTATATTTAATGATTTTGTCTATAGTAAATAATTATCCATCTGGTGAATTTATAAGTGTATATTATCAAATAATAGATTACATTATTTTAAATATTTCAAAATATATATTGTTATTATTGTGGTTACTTCATCGGGAACATAAAACAAACACCCCCCCCCCCCCCCCGTTAAGAAACAGAACAGTCAATCAATTAAATAAACTATCAATATAATCCTGTCAATGAATGGTTTCTAGAGGGAAATGCTGAGATCACAATTTTTGACTTGACAGCTATGTTTGGACTATATGGGAGGTAAAAATACCAAAAGTACCCGAACATAGAAGGTGGGGGGATGCAGGGGGATGCGAAGAAGGTCCCGGTTTTAGGTTTTTCGCTCATATCTCGAAAACGGTTAGCCCTAATCAAAAAGTGGCTATATGCAAAATTAAAGCTGACTAAATTTTCTACAATAACGTTTCTATTATTTTTTTTTCGTATCTGTTATGCTTCAGTAATGAATTGTATATCTTTTGTATTGTATTCTAACTTTATTATAAATTTATTATATATTGAAAATAAATTCTAATAATCATCGTAGAAAAAGAAATCTTATACAGATATCCATTTCACAGCAGACTGAACTCAAATATCGAATAAAAAATGTCTTTGCGTCTGTAAGTGTGGGTGTGCGTGTATATGTATGTGCGTGTATACCGTTTCTTGTAAATACGATAACTTCTGTTAGACTTAAAATATTTAATTACAATTTGGAACATATTTAAAACAGCATATTACAATAATCCCTACTGAAATTGGCCATATCTGTAATACATGGTGATAACTAGAGGCCTACAAATTCTCACTTCATAATAATCTTATTAAAAATACCATGTTCCATATTTTAGGATAACAGCGATATATCATATGATTTAAATAAAGTCGGTTTGCCTAAAATACACTCGGTATATTGCTGTGTATAAATCTTATACTTCTTCTTATTTTTGTATGCTTAGTAATATTTTGCTCTAAAATTAAAATAAAACCTATTTTACGTATGAGAGTTTGTAGTCCTCTGGTTATCACCATGATATGGCCCAATTTCAATAGGGATTATTGTAATATGCTGTTTTACATATGTTCCAAATATTTTAAGTCTAACAGAAGTTATCGCATTTACAAGAAACGGTATACACGCACACATATATATACTCGCACACTCACACTTACAGACGCAAAGATTTTTCGATATTTGAGTTCAGCCTGCTGTGCAACGGATATCTGTTCAAGAAATTGTTTTCTCCGATGATTATTAAAATTTATTTTCAATTTATAATAAATTTATAATAAAGTTAGAATGCAATCAAAAGATATACAATTAATTTCTGCACCATAACAGATACGAAAAAAATTAATAGAAACATTATTGTAGAAAATTTAGTCAGCTTTAATTTTGCATATAACTACTTTTTGATTAGGGCTAACCGTTTCCGAGATATGAGCGAAAAACCAAAAACCGGGACCTTCTTCCAGCCCCCCTGCATCCCTCCCACCTCCTACGTTCGGGGACTTTTGGTATGTTTACCTCCTAAATAGTCCAAACAGAGCTCTCAAGTCAAAAATTGTGATCTCGGGATTTCCCTCCAGAGACCTTATTGAACGTTCATTGACAGGGCTAATAGCGAAACAATCGTTTTTAATAGGCAATGGAGAGATATCACACTTATCAGTCTGTCAATATTGACAGTAACGATCTTAGTTCTTTTAATAAAAGTAATTAATTTATCTGACTGAAAACTTTAAATGGGCCTACGTACAAAGGAAAAAAGTTGGTTTAAAACGTTCTTTGCTAACAAAAATAAAATCACAAGTTAAAATGTCAGAATTGACAAACGATTTGTGAAAACGTGGTGAAACGGAGAAATGAAAGTCAGCTTCTGTCATAAAATGATTAATTTTTATTCTTCAAGGTATCAAAACATTAAAACCTTTAAGATCATAAACAATTTGGAAAAATAAATATCGACCTGAAGGGGGGCAACAATTAAAAACATGTAGACATAATACGTGTTAATGCCAATTTTAGCATGTATAATAAAATAATATGACCCAATTTATATTCAAAAGTAAATGTCACTTAAACTTTTGCTAAACTTAGTTGGAAAATTATAAAAAAATTCCGACAGAGCACGGACGTTTGATCTGTGCTGCTGTCAAAGTACCGTCGAAGAAAAAATCCATGTCTCTTTTTCAATTGATAATAGATAAGCTCTACTGCATGCAAGAGAAGGGATATCTCGAAAACTGAAGTACAATTTTGGAATTTGGTGATTTTAAACAGAGAAATGCGGTTTCCGTTTTTGGTATAAAAGGGCTTTATTGTAACATCGCGTTTCCGATCAAGTTCAGTTTTTAAATTGGACACCCTGTATAATACTGCATTTCTGTGAAGGCCTTTCTAATACAAATTCAACGATGCTACACTTGTTAGGTTCTTTCGGCACTACAGCAAAGATAAAGAGCATTTGAACATTTCTTTATTTTGTTTAAAAACCGTACCTAGATAGCTTAGAAACAAAAAGTATTCTAGCAACAGAAAGACATCGCACCTTGTCAAGGGCTGTCAATCAGTATTAGTAGATTTGCTTTTTGTACAAGTAGTAACAGAGACAGCTCGAGACTTGTATAGTTGAAGTAATAATAGTCGAGGAAATATGACACAAAAATAGCCCCAACCTTCAATTTCTTTTGCAGTAAGTCGGATTGAGATGGGGTTTTTGCATTCGCTTCGTTCACTCATCCCTTTAGCCTGGAAAGAGTCGATAGTTACGCCTGTGTACAAAGCAGGCAATAATAAATTATTAACAAATTATCGCCCAATCTCCCTTATTAATAATTTCTCAAAAATCTTTGAAAAGTGTCTAAAATCAAGATTAAACGATTTTTTAGAAAAAAATAAAATAATATTAAACAAGCAGTTTGGATTTAGACAAAATATGAGTGCGGAAAACGTAACTATGGAGCTAATAGGAAATATTATTAAAGGTTTAAATGATAACAAAAAATGCCTTGCTGTATTTTTGGATTTAGCCAAAGCATTCGACACATTGAGAGACCCGTTAATAATTACAACTGGGCACAGTATTAGGCCCAATATTATTTTTAACAATATAACAGAAATTATGAATCCAGAAGATAATATTGTAGCATATGCTGATGATACAGCCCTTGTATTTCAAGGCAAAACTTGGACTGAAGTATATACTAATGCAGAAACCAGTTTAAAAAGGATACATTCGTGGTTAAATGTAAGCCTTCTGAGCCTCAACACCAGTTAAACAAAATTTTTAACATTTACCATATCAGCTGATGATCAACCGACAAAAGATACATTAACAATTCATAATGACAAGTGAAAAAATGTGGAAATGTGTGATTGTTCATACATAACCAAAGTTATTAATTTAAAATATCTTGGTCTAATGGTGGATCATCACCTGAGATGGAATGTACATGTGGAATAGCTTGTGAAAAGGCTAAGAAGACTTATATACAAATTCTACCAACTAAGAGACATTCATAACAGAAAAAATCTAATCATTACGTACAATGCTTTGGCTGAATCTATTATAAGGTACGGTATTACAGTCTGGGGTGGACTCTTTAACAACTCATTAAAACATTTAGAAATTGTCCAGAATTCCTTAATAAAAATAATATTTAATAAAGAAAAACGATATCCCACAGATTTATTATATAACGAATTAGGTATGTTTACTGTAAGAAAATTGTGTGCTTATAAGTGTCTACTGTACATGTTTAAATCACCACCAAATGTGGTAAACCATAACTATGGAACCCGCTGGAATACAAATCTTTTCATACAAGTGCCGATATACCGGAAGATGCATACCCAGCGATTTATTTTCTATTATGGACCCAAACTATATAATATGTTACCCGCAAAATTAAAAAGCATAAAAAACAAGCATGAATTAAAAAAAAATCTCAAACTATTTCTAAATGAAAACTACAGACAAATAAAAGTAATTTTCCAGTAGTATAATGTTCAATATCTATAATAATTACAACTAACTAGTAAATTTAGAATATAATATCCTCCTTCTCACACCACTATATAATAATTAAAATTAAAATTAAAATAAATTTTAAATGTAGATATTTATCTAATTCTTACCATGTATATACAATTTTCCAAATACACTATAATCCAGTTACGTTGCTGCTTTATTTGTGAAAATCACGCACAAGCTCCTTAGAGAGTTTAGGTGATTTCATAAATGTGCAGCGACATCTATATAATGTTATAGTAATATTAATGTTTATCTATGTATTGTATTCTACATATTTTATACAATTTTTATGTTACTTATTATCTATTTACTTATTTGTTATTTTATTTTTTAAAGTTTGTCAACAAGAATTTGTGTTTTTCTAAACAAACAATAAACAATAAACAATAAACAAACAAAAAAAAACTCGTCTAGAAGCTTTGTGACCTATTTTGGTCTTTTAATTTTTTGAAATTGCATTGCTGCATCGAAAAGTGCATTCTTATAAGTGCATCTTTTCAAGTGATGGAGAAAAAATTCATATCTTCCAGAAAAAACTCCCGAATCATACGAATTTGAGTCTCTGGGCCTGAATGTGATGTCCAAATGAGCCCCCTGTGCATCTGTAGGTCAGGGCGGCACCAGGAACGTCATCACCTGGAGTTCCCTGTAAACTCATGGAAAATCGATCGAAACTCACCCGGGGTTTTTCGGGTCGCTCGTCCCGAATCTAACATCGGCAACCTCCTCCGGAGAACCTGGTGCGCGCGACCTGGCTAATAACGTCATCTCATGGAGTTTTACTGAAATTACTTATCAAATCGATCGAAACTCGTTACCCGGGGGTTTTTTCGGGTCGCTCGTCCCAAATCTGACATCAGCAACCTCTCAACTTATACAAAATGAGCATGTCCTCTCTTTTTCAATGAACTTACTTTATCGCCAGAGTTGGAATAGTTGATTCAATTGATACTATTTGAGGTATGGGTACATATATATATGCATATATGCAGGCACAATTTCAAAAATATCTGAACTTTATATTTCTTTTTACAAATACATTAAGTTATCAAAAAAACTTTTCTTAATTTTACAGTTTATTCTAAATATCGTCTGCCTCATCAATTGATACGTTGGTACTGTCTTCATCGAGAGTGTTATTTTCGGCGGCAATTAATTGTTCTGTGGAATATTTCTCGACGTTGGTGCAATTTGAGCCGGCACAATTTTTGCAAGCGATATTGCAAATCAAGCCGTTCTTCCTACACCCACAGGAATAACCGTAGTCGGTTTTACATCCACATAATATCAACTTCATTATATTCGGTGGGCCAGGTGGTTGTGTCATCCTTATGGGGATCTCAGCTTATCGTTCTCTTTTTTCCAACCCCAATCTGTTGGATCTAGGTGATGCTCTTCTCCAAACAACCAATTTTGTACTTTTAAATAAACCCTTCTGTTGAGTGAGGGCATCTACCATAGGAATGATTTTTCCGATATCATCTTGTTCTTGCTGACAACTGCCATTAAGTATATTCCGTACCTGAACATTTCTACTAACTGAATTCCACTGAGCTTAAATTGGTCGGGGACATTTGGCTTTCTGAATGTAAGCAGTGCATTGTACATTGCTAGATATAAATGGCCCCCTGACCTCTAGGTGCACAGGGGGCTCATTTGGACGTCACATTTAGGTCCAGCGACTCAAAAATCCCACGGGTATTGAAATTCGTATGATTCGGGAGTTTTGTCTGGAAGATATGAATTTTTTCTTCATCACTTGAAAAGATGCACTTTTCGATGCAGCAATGCAATTTCAAATAAGTACAAGACCAAAATATGGCACAAAGTTTCTAGACGAGTTAACGAAACAAATGCAAAAAATGCAAAAAACCACATCTCAATCCGACTTACTTCAAAAAAAAATTGAAGGTTGACTGCTATATTTCCTCGCCTATAATATTAAGCGGCGTTTCCACTTGTGCAACTGCGCATGCATAATGTCTGCATGTATCAATTGCATGGTAGAGGCAAGTATGCGGAGGAAGAGATGCATGCTTAAAATAAATGCGCAAGTCTCCCGATCTAGGACCGGGAGACATATGCGGCTGTCAGCCTCTATTCCAATTTAGAACCGGTGCACGCGGTGGTCATTCCATATCTTCTTTTAGTTTTGTGTGACTTGTTCATTTATACAACGATGGAAAATGATAAAATGACATGTTAATTGAATTTGTAGAAGAGTAGAGAAACTTTTATCATATTTAAAGTCTCTGTTCTTTTTTGAAGGCAAGTGTTTACCCAATGCGAAGGCTTTTTTCGAATCTCTTTGGCTCGTTGGTGATTTTCAGTAATAATTGCAATGGCTGCAGCAATTGCAACACATACCTCGTCTCTCACACTACATTCCGTGATTGAATCACACCAAGAAGTACGTAGAAATGGAAACAAGGCACATGCAATATGCAAATTGCATGCACACAAGCATGCAACTTATGCATGCGTATTCTTACCTCTCTGCATGCACAGAGGCATGGAGTAGAAGTACAAATGGAAACGCCGCTTTAGTGAGAAGTGTGTGAGAGGCAAGGTGAATAAAAAATCCGGCAACTCATTTCCCGTCTTTACTCCACTTTTACATTAAGTGAGAGAGAAGATATCGGCCATTCGATGTCGGCTATCTGACGTGGCTTGTGGCCGAAAACTTATGAGTGTGTTGTTTAACTCAGGACCGCAGTTAGAGACACCGAAGTCGAGCTTATACTGTCGGGGTGAAGACATAATTCGATAATTACTGTATATTTCTTTATTTGGTAATGTGTTTTTGAAAATAATTTTAATATGTTTTATTACCAATTCATAGCAGTGCTTTGTAAGTGTAATATTATAAATTATTATTAAGTAAAGTAAAAGTAAACAAGCAAACAATATAGTTAAATCCGGCTCTTGCCTCTCAACGTCGCTCACAAATGCCATTGCTTCAACCATATAGATAGTGTTTTTCCAACCAAACATGTTCAAGTAGAGATACTTTCGCTTATGTGGAGCAAAAACTAAGACTTGGTTCTTTTCCTCGCAGAAAGCCTACCAAAATACAGGAAAACGTAGTTAATATTATAGCTTATCTTCAAGTAAATCCCCATATCTCAACTCGATGTGTTCAACAAGAATGTGGAGTAAGTAGAACTACAATCCAGAGAGTATTAAAAAATCATAAATATCATCCCTTTAAAATACTTTTAAAGCAAGGTGACCCCTGCAGACCCTGAAAGAAGACTTTTATTGCTGTAATGAGAGTAAAACTCGCAGATGACCCATTGTTTTTAAATAAAATATTGTGGAATGGTGAAACTATAGGTTTCACAACAACGGTACCGTTAATCGATACAATTGTCACTACTGGTCGGTTGAAAATTCCAAATGGATGCGAGAAACTAATTTCCAGACAATATGGGGCGTAAATGTCTGGCGCGGTTTGTTCAATGGCCGCTTGTTTGGGTCGTATTTTTATAAAAGAACTTTGACCGGAGGCATTTAGATATTCTCCAGAACATACTTCCAGCGTTACTTGAAAATATTTGCTTAAACGAGAGAGAGACGATGTGATGGTGCACTTCGTCACTATGCTACGACATACCTTAAGGCTACTTTCCGTGAAAGATGGATTGAACGAAAAGGTGCAATATATTGGTCGGCTCATTCCCTACATATGGCACCTTTAGATTTCTTCTTCTGGGGATATTTAAAAGGTTTGATTTATTCTACACAGCCTACAGATCTAGATGATTTGCAAAACAAAACCAGTGTCAAAGTATTACACCAGAAATGATTACAGCAGCATGCACTAGAAATTTTTTAACAAGATTTGAGTATTGCATTACTGAACGTGCACATCAATTTGAGCATCAACTTTAACGATTTTTCTACTTATTTTGTTTTATTTTTTAATTATTTTAATTTTTAAAAATCCGTCCGTTCATTAAACAGCTAATATTGTCACCGTTTCACCCAAAAACGCTCACAAGTATGGTTGAATTTGTATTAGAAAGGCCTTCACAGAAATGTAGTAATATTCAGGATGCCCATTTAAAAAACTGAAGTTGATGTCACATGATCGGAAATGTGATGTTGTAACCTTTTATACCAGAAATGGACACCGCATTCCACTGAAATTCAAAATTTTAGTTCAGACGGTTTTCGAGATATCGACTGGAAAAAACCTCTTGGGCCACCCTGTATATTTCGGCAATAGAAACAACTGGTTGTAACACAATAACGTTGCATAATAAAATTCAGTTGGCGCGAGTTCTGACGATTCCACAACCTCATTTTTAAAGGCAATAAACGTTCATCAAAAGAATTACATAATTATTTATCTTTTGGAAAAACTGTAAAATCTTGTGTATATATTTTATTCAGTAATGAGACAAGTCGTATTCCTTGTAAGAGATATAAATGATAGTTCTTGTTGTATAAATTATAAATGGAGGGGAATATTACGATTACAGCACTCTCCTTAATTGTGCTGGGAGGTGACTATGGCTGTAAATTGTTACAGCTTTTCACTACGACATTCTCCGCAACTTTCTATATTGTCAATGAGAGCACGTATCATATCTATCACCTCAAAGGTTTCTTTAATGAAATGGCATCGAAAAGAAATCGATCACCCTCAGTCATAGTCGTAGAGGGGAGTTGGATGCTCGACAGCTTCTAGCTCTCGAAATTCCCAAGACCATCCCCAAAATATGTCTCAATATGCTTAACGTGAAAAATAAAACAAATTTTAAAGCATCAAAGCCAAGAAATAAAATTTAAATCAAATTCTTTTTACTGCCCCAGTGACGTATGACTTCACCAAATTTACGTCTCCTATCTTTCCTAGCTTAACCAGATCTGCAATTGGGTATGCTTGGGTTAGACAGATATGACAGAGTTTAGTGATGTTCAGAAAGTGTTCTTAGAAAATTTGTTTTTAAAATTAAATACCACAATATACACAAAGACAATTTGGGACACGAAATTAACATTCTAGAAGAACAAAACAAAAACCTAAACCCTGTGTACTAAACCTCGAAAGAAGAACTCTCAAAAATAACATTGCTATATATGGTATAAATGAGCATGAACAAAATTTATTAATTTACGTCTGCAATATTTTTCAAAAGAATCTTGGACTCCATATTGTTGAGGATTACCTGAACGATGCCTATAGAATAGTAAGTAGCAGCAATAATTGTCGAATTCATCTCATATCAAAAGAAATTATCTGTAAAGAGAATAAATATATACAGTATGTCCATGGATCGAGTTGCAAAGAGGAAAAACTTTTTTATTTTTCATTTTACAAGAAAAATGTATCCTTCATAAAAGTCTTTAAATGTCCCAAGACGGCCAATTCAGTTTTAACCTTTTCAATTTTTTTTTTAGTTTCAGAGAAAAATCGAAAATAGTTAGATGTAGTTGAAAGTCCCAAAAAAAAGTTCGCGTTATCATAATTGTTAACATGACTTTTGTTTACTAAATTTTAATTTCATAAACTTAACAACAAAAATAATATAACCAATAATTATTCTACTCAATCCATTCACCGCCTTTTTCAACGCACAATTCTAGTCTTCGACGCAATTCCATATAATTTCTTCGAATTTCTTCGACAATTAAATACGTCACAGCGACTCTAATCCTCTCCTTTAATTCTCTGCGTTCGGAGGAAGATTATTTGCATAAACTATTTGTTTCAAACGGCCCCAAAGATAAAAATCAGCCATAGTCAAATCGGGGCTCCTTGGTGGCCATAACACGGGACCATTTCGGTCGATCCAATTCTGTCCAAATTGCCGATTTAACCATTCTACAACATTCCGAGCATAATGAGTCGGACAACCATCTTATTGAAACAACACCTTGCTAGATAATTAATCGGTAAATCGTCCAACCTTTCAACAAGGAAATTTTGCAGCATATCCAAGTACGTATGCTGATTGACAGTTGTATAAAAAAAATGTAGTCCAATGATATCATGGTAAGAAACTGCACACCACACATTAGCTTTTGCCGAATATTGTCGATTACGAGGGATTCGGAAATTCGGATTGTAATCGCTCCAATATCTCACATGTTGAGATGCAACAGTACCATTAGTAGAAAAAGTGGCCTCATCAGAGAAAATAATGTTTCTGTAAAAGTATTGATTATCCATGATTTGAGCGCGCATCCACAGATAAAAATCCAAACGTTTAGCAGGATCTCCGGGTTCTAATGCGTGATTGAAAATGGTCTTGTAAGGATGGAACTTCCATTGTTTCAAAATCTTTTGAATGAGCGATTTATTAATTCCCAAGTGGATCGATCTTCGCAGCAAAGAAAGTTTTGGATAGTTCACTACTGAGTCGCGGCGTCATCTTCATCGCGTACTATCTTGTTTTTTTTTTACATCCAGTATGGAGTCAGTTGATAGGAATTTATTGACCTATTTTCGTGCACCTTCATTTGAGATGCAAATATCCGGAACCTTTTGATTAAATTCTTCGACAACTCGACGGATCGCTTTATTACCTTTGCAATAGCATTGAATTAGGTAAATTCGTTGGTCTTTTGACAAGATTTTCAACGATTAGGGCAGATTTTCCTAACTGACAGTCTATGAAAATAAATAAATAACGGCAATTGCTATGACAACAAGAACTTATTTTTTGTGAATTTTCAACTAAATCTACCTATGTTCGGTTTTTCTCTGAAATTAAAGAAAAATTGAAAAGGTTAAAACTGAATTGGCCGTTTTGTGACATGCAAAAACTTTTATCAAGAATACATTTTTCTTGTAAAATGAAAAATAAAAAAGGATTGGATATGAGTGGGTTGGAAAAAACGGGATTTTTGGATGATACTAGGGTGTTTGCGAAGTTGGGTAGGAATCTGTTTAGGATAAAGTTGGAAATGGTGGGGGTACCGGATTTATCGTGTAGGAGTTGGATGGGAGTGTAGAAAGGAAGGTTATTTGCTATGCGTAATATTTTGTTGTGGACTTTTTGGATTTGTTTTTGGTAAGCGGTGATGGGATACCAAATTGGGGATGCATAGGTAAGGATAGGTCTAAGGAAGGATTTGTATATTGTGTTCGCTATATTGGGGGGGGAGGTTTTAATAATAGGGTATAATTGGGAGATTCGTTGCAAGTATTTACCGAGGATGTTTTTTATATGGGGTTTGAATGTTAATTTCCTATTCAGAGTGACTCCCAGGTATTTAATGTTGTCGTGCCAGTCTAATGATTGGCCTTGTATGTTAATCTTAGTGTTGATAATGGCTCTACGTTTTGCAAAATATGTTGTTTGAGTTTTATTCATATTGGTGGTCAACCCCCATTTTTTATAAATGTCAATAGTTATGTTAGTTTGTGATTCTAACAGGTTGGTCATTATATCCGCATCCTTGGAAGTGGATAAAATGGCCGTGTCGTCCGCAAATAAACACAGGGTAGTTCTATGGTCGTTAGGGGGTGGTATGTCGTTGGTGTATACGTTATACAGGATTGGACCAAGGGATGACTCTTGGGGGATGCCGGAGAGGATGGGTTGTAAAAGAGAGCACTCCTGAACTGCAACTCGAAATTGGCGATCTGAGATATATGACGATCATTTTAATGATGCGAGTCGAAAAGCCCGCGATATGGAGTTTGTAGAGCAGTCCAGGGTGCCAAACTTTGTCGAAGGCTTTCTCGAGGTCTAAGGCGACAAACCCCGTTTGTAGACCTCGATTGAATTTGATCGTAGCGATTTCTCCAACTCGGTATAGTTGCTGGGTTGTTGAATGACTGGTACGAAAACCGAATTGATATTTATTTATAGTGTTTGCCGCTTCTAGGTGTTCCTGGACTCGACTTAGAATAAGTAAGTCAAAAATTTTAGCCAAAGATGACAGTAAATTAATCAGTCTATTCTATATCCCGAGGGATGTGTTTTGTTTTTATTTGGCTCAGGTATATTAATTATTTCCAGGCGCGGATTTATGGGGGGGGGGGGTAACGGGGTAATTATCCCCCCAAGATTCTGTAAATCATCAATTTTTGTTTTAAAATGGTATGATTTTTGTTAATTTTGGGAAGAAAAAAAAAATTAATAAGGGAATTACCCCCCCCTAAGAAATTTTCATTTTAAATTTTTTAGGATGAAAAAATTTTTTCTCTGCTTTTCAAAAAAATTTTGAGACGAAAAATTGTTTTTCGGGTTTCTCCCCCTCCGCTCTTCAAAAAAATTTTGGGACGAAAAAATTATTTTTTCGGATTTCTCCCCCCGCTCTTCAAAAAAATTTTAGGGCGAAAAATTTTTTTTTTTAATTCTCCCCCCTCCGCTCTTCAAAAATTTTAGAGCGAAAAATATTTTTTCAGATTTCTCCCCTCCCCGCTCACCAAAAAATTTTGGGTTCAATGTTACCCCCCCCCAAGCTCAAGGTCCAGATCCGCCCTTGATTATTTTCCATATCCGCCATTTCGCAGGATAGTAAACAGATCTCATACAGGCATTAAAAAGCCTGGTGAGATACATGTAAGCAGCAATAGGTGCTTCAATGCAAATGTTGGTATGTTGTCGAGGCCAGGAGCTTTCCTAGGGTGCATAGTGTTAATGGCTGCCCTAATTTCAGATGGCTTAAAGAATATCGGTTCCTTACCAGTCGGAAGGGTGGTTTGTTTGAGGGATTCGGTGTAAGGTAGGACTAGGTTAAGGGTAGTTTGAGGTATGGGGTTTGGTTGGAAGACGGATACGAAGTAATCGGAGAATGTTACAGCCTTCTCCGAATCAGTCGTCGCTACGCCAGCTTGGGTGGTAAGTGGAGGTATTTGTACAGGTTTTCGTGTGAATATTCGAGGGGCAAAATATGGATCATCGGGGTGGGAAGCAACTAGCTTCTCTATCGATTTTAGCCTGAATTCCTTAACTTCCGCGGCTATTTGCCTTTTAAGTGCATTTATCCTGGGCTTAAGAGTGATATTTCTGGTCTCGTGTAATCTTTTGCCTAATCGATTTTTTGTTTGAATCAGATCCACTAGTTGCTGTGGTATTTTTGGTCTATGTGATTTAGATGGAATATAACTCATACTTTGTCTATGTACGTCTTGTACTGGGGTTGTCAACTTTTCCACCGCTTGGTCGATACCATGAGGGGTTGTTGGGGATGACTTGGGATAGATAGGTGGTATAAGCCGGCTAATCATCGCTTTCCCGGGGGAATCTAGTTTTGGGAGTGCATTGTACTTGTAAGTATAACGTAGTGAGTACTAGACAGTGCACTTAGTGGTTCGCAGTCATAGGGGCAGTTGAGGTTCCTCAAAACCCCCATGTCTATGATTGATCGGCTTGTAGGACGTGGTCTATTGTGGCTCACTACTGAGACGTATTTCGACCTTTTATACGGAAAACTAAAAAAGGTACAAACAAAAAAGTAGCGCATTTAAAAATTTAGGCGCCATTTTTTTAAGTCTTATTGCTCTAATTTCTTATTAATTTAATTTTTTTTAAATCCTTCTATATATTGTTAATGCATATTAATATTAATATGCTCAATTCTTTTTAGAATTATTAAAATAGTTATTTTTCATTCTGTACCCATTTTCAATCATTAAAATTTTTATAATTTGGTAAGAGTACAAAAATGAAGCTTTTAAAAAAACAAACAGTTTGTTTTTTTTTTACGTTCCTACGACAAACTGTTCCAGATATTTAAAGGTTTAAAGATGGCGCTTGAGCACATACGCAAAATTATGGCTACATTCGACATCTGACCGAAGTGGTCCGCCCACTGTGGTCGAATCGAACTTGCGATCGAACGCGTCAGAATTTTAAGTATTTTTCCAATCTCCATAAACGTTAACCCTGACCTCAAAAACCGGTATTTTGACTTTTTTAACAGTGATTTATCATGGATTGCATAGTAATTACCTCGTTGAATCTCATATTCACTTAATCGGACCTTAAATTTTACTCCGGTATGATGTGTAATTTCCACAAATATGTAATCACAGACTTATTTACTGTCGCCATTTTAAAAAGCAAATTCAAACTGGTCGAACGATTCTGACCACACAAGTCAGGTTTTAAAATGTGACCACATCGACCACTCAGCTGATCAAGTCAGACCATACAGTCCGAACGCTTTTGACAGGTTCGACCGTGGTAAACCCGCCTATCGAATGTAGCCTATGTATTTAAAATTGAAATATCTCAAAAACTATAAGATTAATAAAATCATGATATAAGAATCAAATGAAGCTTCTAAGAAAAAAAAACGAAGAGTTTGGGTTTTTATTTTATATTCCACGACACACTGTTCCAGAGATATGACAGTATGAAATAATGTTGAAACTTTTCAATTTGTACGCGCATTTTAAATGTCCATTGTAGGTAGAGAATCGAGCAATAGCCGTCTATTTTTCAAAGAATACGCAGAAAAAGCGGGTTGCATTGCACTTTAGCATTTTTAGAGTGCATATTAAAATAGTAGATTGTAATACAAGTGTGGCAATGAAGCTTGCCACACGTGTGTTACATGCTATTTTTTCTACGGTTTTGAAGTTATTTCCCTTTTCAAAGTCTTTCCAAAATTTTAAATTTGCTGCTTGTCAGATTTTATTTCAAGTGACATTTTCCGCTGTCATTCTGAAGTAAGAAAATTTGACTTTGTAATTGCAATTCATGTGTAATTAATGTATATTTATAGAATTTAATTGTTATTACCAGTAAGTAATATAAAATTCTTTAAGGTAAACACACTATTTTATTCCGGTGCGTGAAGATGTAATCAAGGCGTGTGGCAAATTCTTTGCCTCACGGCGTGCGGCAAAGTGATATTTTCTGCACCCATTTTGAAGTTAGAAAATTTGACTTTCAGCACAATCGTAGAAAAATGTTATTTAATTAGTTTACTTAATTGTATTAATTTGATTTATTTATAACAATCTGTATTTTTAATAAAATTAGACATATTACTATACACTTTTGTGACCATTTTTAATTCACCATTTATTCTTTATAAATTTATACCTCATAATCATATTCAGCGACCTAAAAATCATAAGCATATGGGTTTTCGTGAATTAGAAGAATTATTAATGTTTCAGTATTTAAGGGCGATTTCAACCCTTGATATTTTCGTCTCATAAGTTTTGATCTCACAGTCATATTCATCGACCTCAAAAACATAAGTGTATGGATTTTTGTTAATTTATTCGCAAAATTAGAAGAGTATTAATTTTTCTGTTTTTAGGGTTCCACCCTTAAAAATAAAAAGCTGGTAATGCGACAATATGAATTTTAAAAATTACAGATTATAGTTTCATTTTCTTACAAATTCTTTATAAACAACACCGAAAACTATAACAATTATTATTTTCTTAAAAGGAATATTTAAAAATTCCGATAATTGTAATTTTTGTTGAGATTTCTAAAAATTCTAATTTTTTTTCATTTACGGATTTTTGAAATTGCGGTAATTTTCAATGGGTAAACTTTTTAGTTTATGGCATTAGAAATCTAACAAAAAAAAAATCATTCAAATCCATTCACTATAGCTGGGTTCCGAGGTATAAACCTTATCGCACTGGACTATTTCTAAAGATCTGACAACTCAGTCCCACAAAAAAAAATAAACGTTCAAAACAGTGAACCAGACCCATGTATCCCCATGTATTTTCGGTCGCTGAATCCGAATCCGGGGTCAAAAAAAAATCGTACACCCCCAAAATCATTAGCTAGAGCCAAAAAACACCTCTGAAATGGGATAAAAAGAAGATTAAGCTACCAGAATAGTTGTTACTTCTTAATCAATCGAATTATACGAATTAAGGTTAAACAGCAGCGTACATACAATAGATATGAAACACACCCCCCAGAGAGGGGAGAAAACTAGCCCCCATATATAAAAAAATCGATCCAAAACAGCAATGACTGCTGAAAAAGCTCGAAATGTCTAAGTTTTGTTAAAGTGTTAAGAAACTACATCAGGTTCGACGTAATCTTCATAAAATGCAACTATAGTGTTGAGAACAACCACCTTTAAGTTCAAAGGACACGAGAAAAACAAGAAAAAACGTAAAATCCAACAGGATTTCTATTATCATGGATGCTATGATTGGCTGAAATTGCGTAGTACTCTAAAATAGAATCAGAAACTTACGTACCATCAACATCCTACACTGTCAACCCTCAGAGGGTGTGAAAACTACCCCCTATGTAAGATTTTACTATAAAAAGTTATAGTGACTTAAAAATTTGAAACACCCGCGTTGTGTGGAAGAGAGAAGAAACTAGACTATGTTCGACGATGTGCTTGAAAACCACCCCCACGGGGTTGCGAGATACTGCCCCTATATCTGTAGGATGCTGATAAAACAGAGAGAAACTAACCGGATTTACATTTTTATGGATGCTATGATTGGCAAAAATCGCGAGTTTGAAACTCGTCCTATAAATGTTATTAAGTAACACCCCCAGAAATTGTGGTAATGGGGATGTAAACTACCATAATTCAAGATGTAACGAAAGAGCTATACTGTATTCGTTTCATTTCAATAGTTTTTTATTTATAGGGGTGGCGTCTCTCAACCCCGTGGGGGTGGTTTTCAAGCATAGCGTCGAACATAGTCTAGTTTCTTCTCTCTTCCACACAACGCAGGTGTTTCGAATTTTTATAGAAGTCACTGTAACTTTTTATAGTCATTATATAGTTATATAATTCTATTTTAAAGTACTACGCAATTTCAGCCAATCATAGCATCCATGAAAATAGAAATCCTGTTGCATTTTACGTTTTTTCTTGTTTTTCTCGTGTCCTTTAAACTCGGGGATGGTTGTTCTCAACTCTATAGGGGCAGTTTATGAATATTACGTCGGACCTGATGCAGTTTCTTATCACTTTAACAAAACTTAGACATTTTGAGCTTTTTCAGCAGTCATTGCTGTTTTGGATCGATTTTTTTATATATGGGGGCTAGTTTTCGCCCCTCCCTGGGGGTGTGTTTCATATCTATTGTATGTACGCTGCTGTTTAACCTTGATTTGTATAATTCGATTGATTAAGATGTAACAACTATTCTCGTAGCTTAATATTCTTTTTACCCCATTTCAGGGGTGTTTTTTGGCTCTAGCTAATGATTTTGGGGGTGTACGATTTTTTTTGACCCCGGATTCGAATTCAGCGACCGAAAATATATAGGAAAACATGGGTCTGGTTCGCTTTGAACTTTTTTTTTTTTTTGTGGAGCTGTGTAATTATTTTTTAGAAGAGATCTTAGAAACATATAAAAAAATAAAAAAGTTGGGGGTAAAAAAAACTGATATTTATTATCCCCATTTAGAGCAGTATTATTCTTTTTCAAAAAAAAATTCTATTAAAGTGTACCTTTATTGTTGGATATACTATCAGCCACAGAATTATCGGTGCACCGTATATAATTCGTGACGCTTTTTTTTTAATATTTACTCATCTCAGTCACAATCTTTGGGAAATACAGCTCGTGCTTCGCCCAAGTCTTATTTTCCTCGTTGGCCTGTAATTTCAAAACAATTGTTGATAATAAGAGTACCTAGCACTTATTATATTACTCTTGATAGTATAAAAAATATTTCTGACAATATAAAGTACTATATTTCCTAATTCGAACTTAAAGAGGCGCAAATTTTATTACATTAATGATAAAAGGACCGGAAATGAATACGTCTGCAAGTTAAATCAAGATTTCATTAAAATTTTAAGTGTTATATTTATATCCCACTCACCTAAGACATCTATTTGATTATACAAGGAGAGACTAAAATTAAAATTTAATTACGACCATCAAGGTTTCGCGGTTAAAAAGTAAGTCTTTGGCGACATGAATTTTCCTCAAATATTAATTAAATATGTAGGATTTAAAGGCAAATTGATAGTGACATAGCAATAAAACAATGAGGAAAATTTCACGAAATGATAATTAATCTGAGCAAAAGGCAGCAGAAGAGGGAAACAAAAAGTGATTTCAATTAAACTTGTACGAAAGTACGAAGTACGAAATAACAGCCGTCTTAAACTCTCCGCTCTTATTAAGAGATGATTTATGTTTTCCCGTTTTTTAATTCGCATAATGAAATACAGAAAGCAAATTATGATTTACTTAATTCATTATACTGATGGGCCCAGTCTATAATCTAATCTCTAGAATCAATCTTAAAGTCAACTGTATACTTATAGTGTACTTTAGAAGCATGATAGATGGCTATAATTTATATATAAAATATATATTAATAATAATATTTTATTTTTTGGTAAAACCAAAAGTGCACCCTGCAAGTTGCTTATCCCAATAGGCAATATGCTCGATTTCCACAAAACATCCCTTGAATTTTAGTTCATTAATAGGTCAAAACGGAAAGAAGTGAATGGATATAAAAAATAAACAAATGAAAAATAATATATTTTATTTTCCATTTTATTTATATTCGATAATCATGAAAAAAAAACAAATTATTATTAAGAAATTGTTTGTAACAACTAACAGTTATTAATAACAATGATATTCAAAAATAATAGACTTTAATTATAATTTATGTTAATTCTGATATTCTTTATAATTTATTATTTGCGGCATATTCATGATTTCTTGTGTTTTTGGGTATTTTGCCACTGTAAAAATATTTAAAAAATTTTGATGAAATACATCTCTGCGCCAAAAGGATCAGACAGAGGCTGGTTTTACTTCCACATCCAGTGGAAGTATAGTAACGACAAAGAATTTTTTTAAAATTTTTATTGTTCAGATAGGCTTAGAATGTCATCAGACGTCGAGATTTTAAGTTTGAGCGAAAAAATTTTTCTGTCTGTCTGTCGGGCTGTAACTTTGTTTTGTGCGCACGTTTACTCTGGAACCGTTTGAGATATTGACTTGAAATTTGGTACACATATGTACTTTAACGATATCTAGAACTATATTATATTTTCATCTTGTTCCGTCGAAGGGTTGGGGGATAAATTGGGGTAAGTTTGGGGTAAATCAAGCAGGTAAGAGTTCATAAAATTGTCATTTAGTATATACAAGAGAAGCTAAGATCTCAAAAAAAAACTTTGGCATTAGCCACCCCCATTACCACCCTCACCCCATTATTAAAGGAGATGAAAAAAAATTGTGATTTAGTGTGTGTACAAGAACCAGAAACCTCAAAATATTTTTTTACTTTATCCACCCCCACTACCACCCTCTATCACCACCCCCACCCCACTACCGATGTGGGGTATCGTTTTATGGGTTTTTGGGGTAGAGGATTTCAAATAATAAAGTTCCATAAACAATTATTTCCACATACAATTTTTTTTCGTTGCGAGTGACTTGGATAGAAAATCTGGATGTGGAAGTAGTGATTCCTTGGGCAGCGGTTTTTATACTTCTATTACAAAATGTCTCACACCTAAAAATATATAAACTGGAACAAAATTGTTAAATGATGAATAGAAAAATTAAAACGAAGGCAGTTGACGTTTCGGAAAATAGTTCTTTTTCCGTTATCAAAACTTTCACTTTTGAGCTTGTCAAACCAGACAGTTTGTTGTTTATGTATTTCCATAGTCACGTCACATTTATTTTATTTTTACTTACTTCGTCTCTGAGGATCGGCAATCAGCTGGTATAGAAATCTATAGAATAATTAGAAACACATTTATCCTCATTTAACAAAATAATAGCGGATTCCTTAAGTTTTCTTTTAGTTGAGTTGCTTTCTTTTTCCAAAATTTTCGCGGAGTCCCACTGGATCCTATGATTGTTATCCCACGCGTGTTCACAAATTTTTGATTTTTGAAATTATCCCTTTCTTAACGCTAATATGAATTGAAATTCAAATATCTGTTTGCGTGTATTTGTTTTCTATAAACCTATAAACACTGGTTTCATATTTATTATCTAACTTTTTAATTAAAACAAAGGTAATTCATTATTATTCTCTACTTCTATTGTAAAATTAATTGAAGATTCTTTTTTGTTAATCTGATTTAAAAAATGATTTAAACGTTATTTGCTATAAGGCCATAGCGCAAAAATATCATTAACATATCTCCTCCACACTATAGGTTTATAAATCAAGTTATTAATATTATTTTCTTCAAAATTTTCTATAAAAATATTATTTAATATTGGAGATAAAGAAGAACCCATGGCCATACCAAAGTTTTGTTGATAGAAGTCATTATTTAATTGAAAGTATGTCTTTTTGATGCAAAGAGTAAGTAATTCCATTATAGTCTCTATGCTTAATTTAGTTCTATTCGCCAAATCCCCATCATGTTGCAATTTGTTTTTAATTATTATTAATGTTTTATCTACCGGAACATTTAGATAATTCTTATTAAAATTGTTTTCAAATAGTTTTTCCAAAAAATGTTTGCTATTTTTAATATAAAACTCAGAAGAACCTGATAAAGGATTTAAGATTTTTAATAAAAATTTAGAGAGACTACTAAATGGAGAATTAATTGGGCTCACAATCGGTCTAAGAGGAATTTGAGATTTATGAATTTTTGGTAAACCATAAAAATGAGGAGGTTTACTATGATATTATTATGGAGTTAGAACTGTTCGCTCAAAATCGGTAAATTCATTTTTGTGTTTAAATAGAGTCCTATATATTTTGCTTTCTAAAGATTTTGTTGGATCATTATTTAATTTAGAATAATTCCCATCATTAATTAAGCGAATCTTTGTATTATACACAGCTGTATCTAAAATTACAGTGGTATTGCCTTTATGAGCGGGCAAAATTTTAATACTTTCGTCATTTCTAGAGATGTAATTGAAAGTTTTTCATGATGTTAAATTAACCCTCGTCTTATATTGTTTTTCTAACTCAATTTTTGAACGAACTCGGTATTCATTGGCATCATCTATTGTAGTTTCTGTGCAGCTTGTTCAATTGCAGTTGTGATATCAAATTTAGGAATAGTTTTCGGTGTTACCGCATAATTCAAATCTTTAGTTAGTACACGTTTTTCAGATACATTGAGTTCGCGATTTGACAGATTAATGACAGTTTAAATAACGAGAAAAATTTATAAAAACCGTTCTATTGAATAATCAATACCCCGAGAGTTTTGTTGATAGCCAGTTGGCAAACATTGAAAGTAGAGTAACCACTCAACATTTACAACCTGAATTTAGATCTTTAGCAGTAATTCCATACATACAGAGTTTATCGGATAAATTGCGAAAAATCGGAAATAGATTTTCTCTACGAACAGTTTTTCAAACGGGAGCCACATTAAGATCTGTTTTATCAAAGACTAAGCCGGTGAATATTGTTCAAAATTCCAAGGATTGTATTTATAGTGTTCCGTGTGAGTGCGTTAAGCATTATGTAGGTGAGTCATCTAGACCTTTTAACGTAAGGCTTGGTAAACACCGAGATTATGCTAGAAAGGGAGAATTTCAAAAATCAAAAATTTGTGAACACGCGTGGGATAACAATCATAGGATTCAGTGGGACTCCAAGAAAATTTTAGAAAAGAAAGCAACTCAACTAAAAGAAAACTTAAGGAATCCGCTATTATTTTGTTAAATGAGGATAAATGTGTTTCTAATTATTCTATAGATTTCTGTACCAGCTGGTTGCCGATCCTCAGAGACGAAGTAAGTAAAAATAAAATAAATATAATTTAATGTCTCACGTGGCTATGGAAATACATAAACAACAAACTGCCTGGTTTGACAAGCTCAAAAGTTAAAGTTTTGATAACGAAAAAAGAACTATTTTCCGAAACGTCAACTGCCTTTTCTGTTTATCATTATTTAACAATTTTGTTTTAGTTTATATATTTTTAGGTGTGAGACATTTTGTAATAGAAGTATAAAAACCAGCCTCTGTCTGATCCTTTTGGCGCAGAGGTTTATTTCATCAAAATTTTTTAAGTATTTTTACAGTGGCAAAATACCCAAAACACAAGAAATTATGTTAATTCTATTATAGTCCAATCAATGAATGCCCAAAAGGGGATTGTAGAGGACATTTAGAGGGGGATAATTTTCCTCTTCAGGAATGTGTTGGGGGTTTTTAGGAGGTCATACTAAAAGTCCCAGGGGGGAGGGGGGGGGCTGGAAAAGTTTCTTTTTTCGATTCTTCGCTTATACCTCGAAAAACATGAGTCGCACGGAAAAAAGTATTTTATGAAAAATTAAACATAATTAAATTTCCTACAAGAATGTTTATATCCATTTTTTTTATGTGTTATAGTTTCTGTGATATTTGCCAGCGAAAATCGATAATTAATAAATAAATTAATATTTCTATCAAAGAGGTCGGCTAATAAATCACAGTCACAAAGCAATACTTATTTTACAACACTCGGCGTACTTACCAACGTAATATTTTGTCGAAATATATAAATTTTCTTAAATATACAGTGTGACTCACTTAAAATGACTTTTTATTTTGTTTCCGATTTGAATAAAATTTTTAGTCAAGTATAGAATAAATTAGAATCTACTTATGACCAGAAAAACATTCGCCTGCCATAAAGGCAAAGCCACCTGCGGTACCAAAATATGAAGAAAAAAATAAAAATATTTTGAATGTTAAAAATTCTAAAAAATGCATCGGATCGGCGCCACAAACGTACATACACCAAAATTCGATTCGGATATTGATGGGGGATTGCTCATACATAAGCTCATGTGGCAAAGTGGATCTTCAGTTTACGCAATTTGTGGTGGATACGTGAAATTCGTCAAGACCCACTAATATCAATTTTAATTTTTTCCGCATATTTTGCTACCGCAGGTGGCTTGGCCTTTGTAGCAGACGAATATTTTTCTGGTCATAAGTAGATCCTAATTTGTTCTATACTTGAGTAAAATTTGATTCAAATCGAAGAAAAATAAAAAAGTTATAAGGGTGTCTTCATTTTAAGTGAGTCACACTGTATATTTAAGGAAATGTATGTTCACCTCCTAACTACAACTCTTTCGTTGACTGGACTATTATTATAATAAATCAACGTAACAGTGTTAAATAATTATTTGTGAAATTCTGACAGTAGACGAAGCTACAAAAAAAAATCAAGTTTATTCGTTAAGGATACAATCCGTGCATACACGTACGTACAGCGACGGAGACGTATTTCAATATTTTATAACAATTTTAGATGTTAAAAAATTTCAAATCAATATAAAAAATGGTACTACTTTTGGGAGTAAAATTTTCCGTTTTCAAGCTATAATTAAAATCCATTGCAGAAAAATGACTTTTATCGGCGAAACTGGGTGCTAGTGCGCTCACCGAGAATAAAGAACACATACCCATTGGGATGTGCAATTATTAAGCAAGGTTTAAAATTTGACCTATTGAATGCTGATAATGATTTAATACGCAACAGAAAAAATATATTTGCCGTATAAAATCACCCGTGTTATAAGAAATCTATTATGCGAATTAATGAAACTACTTGTTAGTGGTGAAAAACCCTTTCTGTCTAATGTCGGCTGTGCTGTTGGTTTTTAGGGCTAACCGCCTTAAAGACCTCATGTTTTAAGTTTGAACAGGGAAAGGGTCTCTCAGAATCGATTGCATTCTGAAAAGGGCTGGAGATACAGGTGGGAGGAGCCTCACCGTCTTTATGATAATAATTAAGGTAACAGACACTTTAAATAAATGAAGTAATTATAGGATGACTTACTGACCTGCTACGAAAATAGCGAGCATACATGGATGGGGTATATTAAATATCGCGATTGCATTAAATCTGGTTTGGCATATACCTATTGAGACTAGCTGATGAAGTTATTGAATTTTCTTTCGATTGGTTTCGCTGTAAGGGACTTTTACTGTGTTTCTACTACATACCAGAGCAATCGAAAATCTTGAGTGGTTAATGTCGAGGACTTACTACCGACATTAGTCAGAGAATGGTGGCGCACAGTGGTCGATTTTTGAATTTATGGTGGTCAAAAATGTAAAAACCAATGTTAAGTAATCCAGATTGGTTTCTCATTATTTGTTACAGTACAGACCTTAGTAATAAAACCCAGGTCACTTTTCTTGGAAACAGATTTCCCATGGCCGCAGAAAGGTGCAGGCAGGTATAAAATCTGATTAAATACACACAAAATTATTAGTGATAATATGGAAAGTGAGATAATACAATAGGTAAGCCTATTAATTTAATAAATCAAGTCTATTTTGATGATCATTTATAAAATATGTTATATTTATTTTGTCGCACTGAAACTAGAATACACTGAAATTATCTAACCTTTTATTAGTCCAGTGGTATTTGGCTGACATATACTCTCCATATATATGTATGTAACTCATATATATAGCTATTTGTTTCAATATAAATTATCTACATACAGTTGCATAACTGCTGTGTTTTTATTTCAGAATCAACCTATGTCATCTCGTGGCAAGATCGTTTTAATATTTGGCTTGAGAAAGTCGATGGTGCTGAGAAAACAGTAGCTGTATATAATCATATCTTGCAGTCCCTGACACTTCAAAGTTTTCAGGATGCGATTGGCAATGAGCTCAAAAATAAAAGTTCAAGTATTTGTAAGCAATTTAAACAGATATGGCTAGAAAGTCATAGTAGCCTTACAAATTTTCGTACCAAAAATTCTTAAGTGGTCAATTTTCATTTGATGATCTAATGGAGAAAGTACACAGCATTCCAAGTACCAGTAACTAAACTGTTTCTTCTCTAAGGGGCCGACCAAAGACGGAGTTTTCGGATAGTATGCAAAGAACCAAGCGAAGAAGAGTTCAACCTCTTTTGCAGCATAGTACCGAGAAACTTACCTATGCGGTAAAAATTCGTTTGAGGTCTGAGGGTAAATATACTGAGAGCAGGTTGTGAAAAGAAATATCTGTAAACATAGAGAAGCAGCGACCACAGAAATCAACATCAATCGAAATCATAAAACTATCTGCGGATGAAGCATTAGCCTCACTGGTGAAGAACAGATTAACAAAAAATCAATATATCGCCCTGTATAGAGATATATTGTTGATACTGTTGACGAATATGATATTGACTGAATAAATTTTCTTAAACACATCAACTGATTTATTTTTACGCACCTAATTTTTTTTTTTTTTTTTTTTTTTTTTTAATAATAATAATTCATTTATTTACTATATGTATACATATCTATAAAATCTTGTACAATTATTTCGTTTACCTAACTGTTTCGTTTGCCTAATCTTATTTGTTGCGTACGTCTCAGAAGTCTAAATGAAAACCCATCGCTTATTGAAGTATGACTCTTATTTCGGGTCTACATGGCAGATTATATTTTTGTCCACCATAAATCCGAAAATCGGCCACTGTGGGACGTAATGAGGATGACTGCACGGTCTCCCACTGGTCTGTGAATTTGGCACCACAACTATCTGTATTAATTCTTTTCGGATTATCTGGCTCAACATAACATTTTCGAAAAGTTTATGTTTTTCATGTTACAGCCTTTTAATAAACAATTGAAATTTCATTTGTTTGAATAGACATTATTTTAGTTTGGCTAGATTTATATCAGGATAATTAATTTTAAATTTGCATTTTATTTATATTTACATTACTTTGAACGAGTAGAAGTGCAGTCAGGCGAGGCCTACGAAAATTGAGGAATTATCTGATGATGATCAAATGTTTATCGAAAACGTCCGAAATGCGTAACGAAAAACATATGGTTCCAGATCGAACTGAAACTTAGCCACATAATATTCTATAAAGTTTTTTAAATGTGTCTAAAGAATATTAATTGTGAGGTACCCAAAAGTTTCACTCTGGAACCTGTACTATTTCTAGTTTACATCAATGATCTGATTTATATATATTTTTTTTCCCTCTTAGTTGGCTTTGAGCTGCGCCCATCCAGCCACGAAAATGTATTATTGTATCCTATCTAACACAAGACCAAAAAAAACCAATGACAAAGGATAATAGGCAGGAACACATACTTCACGCCAAGGTGCCGTTCATGGCGACTCTTTTTTCTAGACAAAACAAGGTAGGCAACGGTAAATGGGGTAACCCACAAAGAATGTCCACATAAGGAGACAACAGCTAAGCTAAATTCCCTTATCAAATTTTACGCTCAGTATGTTTTAGAAAATTATAAAACATTATTTTTAACCGATCATTTCTGACTATAAGGAAGCAAAGTGATGTGCTACATTGTGGCAACGGAATATTGTTTTTGATTAGTTATTGCATTAATAAGGTAGTTGCACGTGAATTATGATGACACTTGAAAGATCCAGTGATTGATGTCATCCAAGTTTCCATCGCAATCACAAGAGGGTGTTTCCGAAAGTTTCATTTTGAATAAATGAGAGTTGACAGCTCAATGCCCAAATAAACATCTAACGTATTTGATGTTAATATTTCTATTTGGATGACTTCTACTAGCCAAAGAAGAACTAGGTAATTTGTCGTTAATTTTACAATATATATAGTTGTTGTTATTACAAACTTTAGTCCACTCCTCTTCCCATAGTTGTTTCATATTTGTTTTCAAGGCTGGTATTATGTCAGAGTGAGGTAAATTATCGATAGGGTCTCCGTCAATACTTGAAGACTTGGCTAATTTGTCTGCTATAATATTCCCTCTTATATCAGTGTCATTTAGCCCATTTTTATTGAGATCTTTTAACCTGGCTTGCTTTTCCATAATTTCTACAATAATTGAATTGGAATATACGTGATTTGGTGGATTAGAAATAGCGGTCAAAACTGAGATCGAGTCTGTCATAACTAAAAAGTTTACGAAATTATTGTTGTTACACGTGGCCCAATCTAAGGCTCTGCTTATTCCGATAGATTCAGCAGTATATAAAGAGCACATATTGTTTAATCTATACTTAAACGAATCTTGGGTGTTTTGAATGTACACGGCACAACCAACACCACTACAGGATTTGGAACCGTCAGTGAAAATTTTACAAGAGTTATGGAATCCAGATATAGTTTCCTGCAAAATTAAGTTATTTCCAGTTGCATCATTATATTTGGGCATTATCACCATAGATTGAAGAAAATAAATGTTGTATTTAGAACTAAAGAAGGGCAAATTAGTCATTTTACTGCTAGAATCGTATTCAGCCACCTTAATAAATGCATCTACCAGGGTGGGGGATGATTTATTTTGCCAATAAGGATTTGTCAAATCTTGAGTGGTTAACTGGGCAAGTTTGGGAAGAAGACTACTCTCCGAAAAGTTATTATATTTCAACAGGAATTTTTGAGCCAGAAATTGGCGTCTAAGATGTAATGGTGGTTCATTACATTCAGCCAGTAGAGCGGAAGTAGGCGTAGATTTCATGGCACCAAGGACTAATCTCAGTGCCTTATACTGAAGTCTGTCTAATTTAATTAACCATGATTTTACAGCAGAGCCATAAAAAACACAACCGTAATCTAGAATGGATCTAGTATATGCCCTGTAAAATATAAGGTTTATTTTAGGGTCAGAGCCCCATGAGTACCTGTTGATCGCTTTTAATATGTTTAAACTTTTTTCACATTTAATTAAACATTTAGATATGTGTTGATCCCAAGTCAGTTTAGTATCAACGATTATTCCTAAATAAGTATATTGATTGCAAACTGGGATATTAAACCCTGCAGGACATAAATTAGGATCATTTGGTAAGCGATGTCTAGTGAAAAAAACCACCGCTGACTTTTCAGGTGATATTTCAAAAGCTTGTTGAAAGAAATAATTGTTACAGCAATGCATAACATATTTAAGATCTCTAACACACTGGGAATAATTTTTGTTAATTATGTATATACAGAAATCATCTGCATATTGTAAAACGTTTCCCTTAGTGCCCATGTTATGCAAATCCATAGTATATATATTAAACATAAGAGGACTGAGTACAGATCCTTGTGGCAAACCCCCATTAACTTCTCTGGGACCAATAAGTACATTGTTGCTACGAATAAATACTTGTCTTCTTAGAAATAAATCGATAATATTAGCAGAAAATGTTGATGGTATTTTAAGCTGAATGAGTTTATTATAAAGTCCGGGAGGACACTTTCATAAGCACTAGAAATCTAGAAATAATGCTGATAAGTATTTATTACTTGAAAATATTAACTGGATATCGGAGACCAAGTTAGCAACACAGTCGATGGAGCCTTTACCTCTACGAAATCCAAATTGGGAATTAGGTAACAAATTGTTTTTCTCTAACCACCATTCCATCCTAACTTTAATAATTATTTCCAACGTTTTTAAGAGGCATGGCATCAGTGAAATAGGACGCACAGAATTTACATCATTAGATTTAGGGATGGGGATTATTAGGCATTGTTTTAGAACGTCACAGTTTTCCCCTTTAAGTAAGATGTTATTAAATATCAAACACAGGAATCTTTTAGCTGTACTAGGTAGCTTTTGAATCATAAGATAATTTATCCCATCAAGGCCAGGTGATGAACTGCGTGAACTTATGCTGGATTCAAGCTCTTCCAAACTAATCGGAGTTAATAAAAAATGATCGGAATTATCATCCATATGTACGACTGCTTGTGGAGTCACAAAGCTAGGAGCTAGTTTGTTTAAAAGGCTTTCAATAGTGTCTCTACTGTATTGATGAATTTTGTTTTGTTTCTTCCCTTCGACTTTATTAACTCTTCTCCATATTTCAGAAGGGTGAGTTTATCTATTTAAATTTTCACAAAATGTTTGCCAATCGTCTCTTGCCTTAATTTTAAAAGTACGCTTACATATTGCGTCGAGCCTTTTATACTCAGTGTAATTAGAAGTTGTCATGCTATGTTTGTATGTAAATATAGCCTGTTTGCGAGCCTTAGCTACAGACGAACATTCTTCATCCCACCAAGGGGGCTATTTTGATTTTTTAGAAATGAAAGGCTTTTTTCTTTTACACGCTAGATCAGCTGCGCGGCTGATCGCGTCAGTAAGGAATGTAATCATGTCATTGCTAGAGCTAAATTCTGGCAACACTGATAAACTATTTTCTATTTCGGTTTGATATAAAGACCAGTTTGCATTGTACATAGACCACTTGGCAACGGGGATTACTGAGATTTCCTCAATACCGTACTTCTGAAGGATAATTCTGATCGGGAAGTGATCAGAGCCGTATGTATCTGGTATCACGTCCCACTCAAAACAAGACATTAAATCGGAAGAAAGAATAGTAATATCAGCGGCTGAGGAAGAGATACCAGGGGATGATATTCTAGTGGCAGAACCATTATTACCGATAATATAATTGTTAAAATGATCCAAAGCTTCTAAAAATGTAACACCCTCTGGATTATTAATAGACGATCCCCACACTTCATGATGGACATTGAAGTCACCACCTAGGATGAAAGAATGTGGTATTAGATCAAAGATATTCAAGTAATCCGAAATATTTGATTTTACGCTAGGAGGTCTATATAGATTGATTACCGACAATTTTTTTCCTTTAACGGAGATGTTTACTCCACAGATTTCAATTTTTTTATTAAAATTGAAATTAATTGGTTTATAAGTAATTTTATTGGAAATAAAGATGGCTACGCCACCTTTTCCATCAGATCTGTCCTTTTTTAATATGTTAAAACCATTTAAACGTATATCATAATTTGGTTTATACCAAGTTTCGGAAATTAATGCTATGTCAAAATTTTCTTCCATAAGAAGTTGTGAAATTGAGTTTTTATTAGAAAATGCCGATCTGGCATTCCACTGAATAATTTTAAGTGTTCTAGCCATTTCTACATGAGAAAAGTTTATTCACAATACTATTTAAGACATTCTCAAAATTAAAACAATCTACAACTTGAGAGGCGCTTGTAGAAGTGGTTGGATTTTGTAGGTCGTTAACCATAAATTTAACTAGTTCTTTTAGCTCCAAGGCAAGTTACTTTTATTGCATCCAGATCAACAGGGGTGTCCTTGTTACCGGAATTGATTACAGGTCCTGCACAAAATGAATTTTTATATTCTCTAGCAATAGAGGGAAAATGTGGTGTTGTGTCTTGGCTTTTTTTCCTTTTTTTGTTAGGCTTTGTTACATGATTTTCTTGACCAGTAGCTAAGCTAGTATGTTTAACACCATTAGAGGCGTTTTGGGGAGTCTTCCTGGGACCAGGTGAATTTAGTGGAAGAAATTCAGCATTGGATTCTATCAACGGGGCGTACCTATTTCTTTGGACAATACTAGTATAAGCCGGATTATCTATGAGGTTCTGTGCTTCTTTAAAGGAAACATTGAGGCGGGCCATAGCTTCTTTCGTTCGTTTTTGTTTTTTGTACTCCGGACAATCTTTATGAGTAGAATTATGACTATCTTCTTGACAAAAAACACAAAAGTTACTACAGTCCAAGCAATCATTTTCATCAGTCGAACCGCATTTTCTACATCTTTTTTTACTTTTACACTGCCGAGCAGAATGACCGTATCTAAGACATTGATAACATTGCAAGACAGGTTGAATGTAAACATTTACCTCACACCTAACTTTATTAATATAAATAAATTGTGGTAGATGAATTCCAGAAAAGGTGCCTAGCTACACGTTCTTGAGTACCATCATTATTGACAGTTTTATAGATACGTTGCACGTTTTTAATAGGAACATTCGATTTAATAATGTTTAATAAGGTTTTCTCACTATATGAAGTGTCTACAAAACGTACCATACTTTTTTTTTCTGTTAAATAATTGGGAATGTAAGCTACCAAGTCATTGTTTTTAAAGAATGGCTCCTCTACTAATTTATTAGCCATATCAGCTGAGTTAACTTCGATTTTAATTCCATTCCTACCCACGTTACTAATTTCTAGAATATGTTTATCATACTCAGATAGGGTAATTAATTTTTCACCTAACTTCATTGGGTGCAGCCTGCCTATATTTAATGTATTGTGTTCCACAAAAATGAAATGCGGCCCTGAATCAGTATTTTTAAATCGATTGGCAAGATCTATAAAACGGGTCTGCTGTTTTTCAACTGGATTGCTTTTTTCCGATATATTGTTTTTATCACCTATGTTTTTATTAACCAGAGATAATGGATCATTATATACAACTTGAGATGTAGAATTATTATTAGATACATTATTTAACTCATTATGGGTTAACACATGATTATCATCGTCCATAAAATAGACGTCGTCGACGTGGATATTACTATCCGCTTGCAACAGCTCCTGGCTGCGTGAGCCAGGGCGACCGCCGGACATCTGTACCACAGAAGCCGGGGTCTTCCTCCTAGTCCCTTAATAAACAATAAACGTGTACTTACAGTAAATCAGCCACAATAATTTTGAACCTTAATTAATGAGAATACCACTAATATATTTGTAATGTAAATATACTTTGATAACACCCAAATTAACTAAGCACCGAATTAAACACGTCCGCACACTGGAAGAATACGAACAAAAGTGTATATTTTATATAGTTAATGTTTTCATTATATTCAGATGGCATGAGGATTCTACTAGATGTCGATAATTTAATAATAACATCACGAATTTTAACAACTGGGGTCTACGAATTTGGAATCACAACCATCGGTACCAATTACGAAATCTATACCATCATTTAGCATCCATTTTCCACACCTAGAATATGTAAAAGGACATTGGTTTAAGAAAGTTGTGCATAATTTTATAACTTTGATGTAAACTTCTTACCAGCACCATAACCATCGGTGTTAACTGCGAAATTTATACCATCATTTAGCACCCATTTTGCACCCTCTAAATATGCAAAAAAGGTGCAATAATTAATTGGCTAACAGAGCTTCAAATAATTTAAAAATTTTGGTGCTGAATTCGCACCAGAACTATATTCATCGGTGCTATTTGTAAAATATATACATATATACCATTTAGAAATCTTCTATCACCCTCTGAATATGTAAAAACGCAGAGGTACTAATTGTTTTAACAAAGACATGAACAATTTTATAATAGGCACTTGTGCTAACTGCACAACCCGTAAGCATAAAGATACTAAATTTCATCGTAAAGAACAATGTTAAAAAAGGGTCATTTTTGACCCATCCGTGGGTGCTGAGAACGAATCCGTCATCCGTTTTGGCGAAAAATTTCGGGAACACATTAAAAAACAACCCTTATTTGGGGGCGACATTGGAATTGATATTAGCCTAAATACTAAGTTTCGATAACTAAGTAGAAAAATAAGTAAGAGAACCAAATTCACCCCTCCTCGCCATTCTCTCACCACCTCTGAGAAGGTTGTAAGCTACTATAACTACTATATAGTTATATACATTTTCTTAAAAAACCAGAACACCTCATTAAGTGGTTGCTATCAGAATATAATAATCTGATTACTTCTGAGTACATTCATATGCCTTCTCACCCCAGGATTAAGTCTTACCTTCTCAGATATATTGATCGGGAGGGGAAGTGGGAGTGAATTTAGAATTTTTGTTTCTTTTTCTACTTACCTAACGAAACTGAGTATTTTGAAAGAATTTCCTATACTAAAGAATAACTTTTTGTTGCAATTTCTAAGGGTAAGTAAGTAAGGGTTGTTCCTTACTGCCAATTTTGATAACAGATTCGTATTCAGCACCCCAAAATTAGTAAAAAAGACCTCACTTTACCACGGATGGGCCAAAAAGCCCTTTTTTATAAATAACTGTGTAGTAGTTACAGTAGCTTCTATAGTACCTTCTTGGGGATGGCGAGGGAATGGTGAGGAGGGTTGAAGGGGTGAATTTGTCTTTTTTACTTCTTTTTCTACCAGAGACGAACCCAGCTATTTTTTTGGGGGGGGGGAAAGCTACAACTAATTTGCCAACTGCCCATTTTTTTACAACTTATATTTCCTTATGTTTTTTTTTATTTCAGACTTAATCTATATAAGTAGCCTAGTGATACAAATATTATGCAAAAGAAGTTTAACTAAACTACATGATGTACTACATGATGTAGGCGCTAGACCTAAGTTGACCCCGCGCTCTCCTTCGTCTAAAAGCTACTGGATGAGGTAACCGTTATAGTTTAATGACCGTGGAGAAAAACAAGATATAGTTTGTACCAACGATAATAGGGTCTACACACGATCCAGCAGCAGGGACCCGACATTGTCGGTATGCTTTGAAGATAATTGGAATTCTAGCGGACCAGTTCACTTTTACGAATGAGTTCAAAGCATGCCGACATGGCTGGGTCCCTGCCGCTGGATCGTGTGTTAGACCCCTCAATCCAGCGATATAAAAAAGTTAGCAAAAAAACGTAAAGGGTACCGACCTCTATCAATTTCAGTCTATTTACATAAAAGGCCATAAAAGTGTTCGGCTTCTTTATTATCATCACAAAAAAAAATGGTCACACATTTCCGAACAAAAATGTAGACCACTCCCACTGAATATAATTGGTTTAAATTTTCTCTACCGGAATTATGATAGGTTGGTGGTCAACGTGGTCTAGCGTTGTCAAATTGGACCGGCGGGCGGTACACTAACTAGAAGCGGTCAGCATCCTTTATGCTTTTCTGCGAGCTTTTTTGTATCGATGAAATATTTGTGGAATACACTATACAATACGATTACGCGCAAGTCGGGGCGCAAGCTCGTGAACGTCCGCGCTAGTATGGCTACCGGCCACTTCCCACTTCATATTGTGATACGCAATAGGTAGCATTAAGGGGTCTACACACGATCCAGCGGCAGAGAGCCAGCCTTGTCGGCATGCTTTGAACTCATTCGTAAAAGTTAACTGGTCCGCTGGAATTCCAATTATCTTCAAAGCGTACCAACAATGTCGGGTCCCAGCAGCTGGATCGTCTGTAGACCCCTTTAATAGTCCCAGATTCTGATTCAGTGTCCTCTAAGAATTTAATATTTTAACAATTTCTGACCGACAACAATTTGTTATTATTATTATCTCTCGTTGAGAGGTTGGTAACTGATATTAGTGATACTCAGTATAAACCAACAACAAACGACTTTATAGGTAGGACAAAGCATTGTATTGATAAAGGCAAAAAGGAGTAATATTTCTGATGTAAGACAGTCTTTGAGAATTGTATGCTCTGGCCGTGCCGTCTACTGGGTCGAACGTCGAATTTCCGCGAGTTGACGAGTTTATTTTGTTGGCCCGTCGCGTAGGCCCGTCGGCGTTGTGCGTTGTCCGTCGACTATTCTGTGGCTCTCACATCAGTCACATCTAGTCATAAATAATATCAATTAAAATTATTTATAAAAAAATGGTCATAGTGACAGTGTCATTTAATTTTTATCAACTCATTATTCGTTTTTTTTGCAATTATACCCAATAAAGATTTTTTTACATTTTTGGTGATTTTCCCAACTCAATCAACATTGGGGGGGAGCGTACCCCCCCATAACCCCCCGTGGGTTCGTCTCTGTTTTCTACTTAGTTCTTAGTATTTAGACTAATATCAATTCCAATGTCCCCCCCCCAAATAAGGGTTGTCTTTTAATGTGTTCCCGAGATTTTTCGCCAAAATGGATGACAGATTCGTATTCAGCTCTCCAAAATTAGTAAACAAAGAGGCACTTTACCACGGATGGGCCAAAAAGCTCTTTTTTGTAAATACCTATATAGTAGTTAGAGTAGCTTCTATAGTATCTTCTTGGGGGTGGTGGGGGAATGGCGAGGAGGGTTGAAGGGGTGAATTTGGTTTTTTTACTTCTTATTCTACTTAGTTATCGAAACTTAGTATTTAAACTAATATCAATTCCAATGTCACCCCCAAATGAGGGTTGTTTTTTAATGTGTTCCCGAGATTTTTCTTCAAAACGGATGACGGATTCGTTTTCGGCACCCCAAAATTAGTAAAAAAAGACACTTTACCACGGATGAGTCAAAATAGCCCCTTTTTTAAAATTGTTCTTTAGCATAACATTGGGCTACTGAATATTTGTCATCAAAGCGACTAAAGCGTCTTTAAAATAATTATAAACAATCAAATAGTTTTTGTAATGTCAATTTCACATTGTTCTGCAGTACCTAGAGGTACAAATTTAGAAGTAATGTCATACGTAATATTTTCTTATGGGATGACTTTTGTAGTAAAATGTATCTAAGTATGTTAAGTAAGTTCCTATATGGTCCTGACACTTGTTCTTACTTCATCCCAAGGGGGGAAAAGAAAATAATATCTAAGAAACTGTTGATTTATTTTTGAAATGTAATATATATATTGTTTGGTGTGGTTTGGTTAATTACGAATATGAAGTCAAAATTACAAAATTCGAAATGGCGCACCAATATGGCGGTTGGAAGTTTTTTCTAAAGCAAGTGCGTTAAATGGACAAAATAATTTGAGCACCTAGATAATGCTATAGAGAATATTACTTTACAATATTTTTTATTTATTATGAGATTACCTACTTTCTGTATAGGTACTGTTGCCCTAATCTGGACACGTTAATATACTAGTGTTTTTAGTAGATTTTTCTTTAATATCAGTTTATCAGAGTTTTATTGGTGTATTTTTAGAAAATTTTTGTTGTAGTTTGTTCAGGTATATCCACAATTACTTTCTATTTACCTTAGAATTGTAAAAACAACATTTTTAAAAACCCTTTGAGACAAAGCAAGAATGATACGAAAAATCAAATTTTCATATTGAATATTCGAAATCAGTTAATGAGGTTTTTGGCTGAAACTTTCCATAAGGGACTTTCAGGAAATGGCGAAAAAGAATATTGAGTTAATTTTGCAATGAAACTTGCCCTGTTGTAAAACATACGCAACTAACTTAATAGAGAAAAATTCGAAAGGACTTAGTTTGTAGATTGTTTAAGGGGTCTCTTGGCCCTGGGTTGGCCTTTCTTCACCTCGACCTAAAAGGCCTTTTGTGAATAAGGACTTAGTTTAGTAGTAACTGAGATGCTGGGCTGGGGTGTCAAAATGAAAAATGGAACTGATGGGAATTTGACAATAATATCAAAATTATGTTCTCTTTGCTCAACCACTTAGTACCTCCGTTTTTTACTACTCTAAAAGTTTTAGATATGTGCTAAATGATGATATAGAGTTACCAATTAGCATCGTTGATTGCAGTGCCAAACGCCAAGTGACCAAGACTAATATGACGTTATGACTAAATTATCGACGTTTACTTTTTTTTAGTAGAATGCTGATAACAATACAAAACTATAAACTAAATCACTGATGTAAACTAGAAACTTGTATGTTTCAGAATGGAACGTTGATGTGCCCCACTTTCGGGAGGAGGAGTAGAATATTTATTTTTATATAAGGTATTAACTGGTAAGTGAATAAATTTTAACCAAGATTTTACTATTCTCCAGATATATTTACACCATAGTACTATTTATTTAATAGTGTCTAAATAGTCAAACACCTTGTCACAAAATGTTTTAAGTGGTAAGCACTTACCTAATTGTTTATTTTCTAGTATATAACTGACTGATATTATCTAATAATTGTAACAGTTCTCTGGTTTTTTTTTCAATAATCCCATACCAACACCTATGATTGCAGAAGTATTACTATTATTATTATTCATTGCGGAAATAATTAAAATGAAATAATTAAAATAATTAAAATAATCATGGAATAAAATCTAGTCGACTCAGTATACAACCTAACAGCTTTATGTTCTAATCATAGCACTTGTTTACAGATATTCAAATAGGCGACATGTTTATATTATTCCACGGCTGATAAGTGTGATTTGTGAGTTTGCACCCAGATTCACCACCGTAATTGTTACAATTCGTGCTCTCTTGTCATTAATCGTCGGTAATAGAATGTTTTCATTAGGCGTCCTTGCCGTAAAATGCTTAATTATGCGGTAATACATTTCGTAACCGCTGACCAGAGACCATATTATACTGACCTATTTAATATTTTATAATTATGCAAATCGTATTAGAGTTTCGGTCATAATGGACTTTTCATTAAAGTTAATAAATACCTATGACGTTTCAGTGCGTGTGCCTCATTCTGGGCGGATAATAATTTACCTTTAATTCGTAATATGTGTCTGTTAAAATATGAATTATATTATATAATGTATCCTTCATAAGGCTCCCAATTATTGTACAAATATAATAGGTCTAGAGAGGTAGATTTGGAAATTCCATTAATTCGCTAATACGTGAGAACCTCTTAGTATATTCGGGAGCATATCTAGGACTTTAAATGAAAACAGCTTAAGTAGGTAAACGATGTAATATGTTTAGGGTGGCCCATCTTTTTCGAAATCGAAATTTTTTATTTCTCACCCCTGCAAATGGTTCAATTTGAAGAAAAAACAGTCCCCTCAAAATATTATTGAGGCAAATTGAAGGCAAGGGGTGCCGCAGAATGCATTATTATGCAATAATAAAAGTAAATGGAATTATTTACATTCTTTGGTTGATGCATTGTTTTTTTTTAATCAGCAACATTTATCTTTAGAATGACTAATTAAGTCATACAAATATCAAAGACATTATCTGTTGTGACTATGACATGTGTCATACTACTGTAAATTCGTAGTCTAAGAAAACTAGACTAGAAGATTTTGAAATAAAACTCTCGTTTTATCTTTGTGTATTCTATTATGAAACGTTTTTTTCATACATAGTACCAAATATTATCCTAAATCTACAAGACATATAGTAATAAAAACAATATTTTTTGCACTAGGCCAAAGCATGCGACAGGGTTTCTTTTTTTACATTTGGAAACTGTGATTTATAATCATTTACAACTTGGAGTAAAAACTGTTTTTGGTCTTAATTTTTTGTTAAAATGTCATTATAGTCAGTAATAAGTTTGATTCCTCTCTCAGCGGTATCATTTACAACTTTAATTTTGTTTACAATATTGAAACATCGGGTATAACTTTCATTTTACCTCCATGTTGTTGGATCATTTTCCAAAAATTCCATAGACAAATCTAATTTTTGAAAAAACTGTTTAGTGTTCTCGCATATAAAGTCCTGAATTTCCTTGTTTTCAACGTCAGTAATGTTACTAATCATAAGTCGTTTAATACCCTCTTGATTTGGTGCTTTCCTATTCAAAGCTTTAACCATTTCTCTTTTAGTGGTAACTGAAATATCGTCATCAAAGAAAGATAAGCCAACATTTACTGAATTAAGGTACCACAAATGGTTCACTATTTTCCTACCTGCGGCTTGAGATATTTCTTTGTCAATATTTTGATAATTAATGAGTTCTTTACAAAAGTCTAAGTCATGAAGCGGTGCTTTACTAGCAAATGACGCTGTAAACCAGGTCTTTACATAAACCTTTACAATAAAGAGACATATATCTTCAATACCTATTTTTTCTTTTTTAGTTAGTTGGAACTGATCTTGGAAAAAAAATATTTTTAGACAGTAAATGGCTTTGGCCACTCAAAGTGCGTGATGAAATGCCCCTGGTTGATAGAATGTCGTGTGAGTGGGCTCTTCTTCAACAAAAAGTTTAGAAAGCATTAAAAATTCTTTATAATCATCACGAGGCTGTTGCAAAGTTAAAGCTGCATTTAGAAACTTTACAATTTCGGCTTTAACTGGTTGTAAAATGTGTTTAATTTTTGATATCTGAAATCCAGTTTTTAGTTTATTTTGATCTATTTTAGGCCAAAATTCCCTAAAACGTTTAAATAGTGGCACATTTGGACCAGATGAGAAAGGCATTTTTGTGTCAAACACACTTCTCAAAACCACTTCAAAAATATGATGTCTACAAGGAAAATATAGAATATTTCTTTCTAATTTTTGTTGCAATAGTGTGGCTGCCCCATTTATATGACCCATATTTGATGCTGTTGTATTACAACACAAAGCTATTACCTTTTCGTCCAAATTCCATTCACAAAGCACATCATAAACTGCTTAAGTCTGTTCTCTTCCAGTTGAATTAGGCAAAGCTGGTACTCCAAGTAGTTGTTCAATATCTCCACTAGTAACTAAGATAGCAAGTCTATCGATATTTCCCATTCCAGTGAGAGAAGGTAAAAGTTTTCCATCCCAATGGATGACTGGGGCCGGCAATTCAGAATTACCGAAGGCAGTTTCTAATTTTTCAGCTCTTTCTTCGCGGATGCGTTGTCTAGAGCGCTGAAGTGTGGTTCTGCTGATGGACATAGATGTGGTGTCATGTCCTAGTGCTTCTGCTACTGCCGTCAAAATATGGACTCCATACCTGTCGCTTATTTTGCAAGCATCAAATGCAGCGGCTATTTTTGGTGTGATGATGTTACATGTTCCATACAATCTCCTCTTTTTTGGCTGTGACGGGCCAGGCTGGTCTTGTAACAACTCTTCTTGGGCTTCGATTATTTCATCTTCATTTTCGTTGGAGTCGGCTGAATTACTACTTGATGATGGACAGGTGACTGTTTCCTCTAATCTAGCTTTTTCTTGTTGACTTCGTTGCATTCGTTCGGATAATTTCTGTAATTTCTCCTCAGCTGATTTTTCTTGAGAAGCAAGTTGGTAATCAATACCATGCATAAATCCAGGACGCCCCATTTTTCTTTGGTTAATTAAAAACTGCTTATCTTCATCTATTTTCATCAACTCCAATGCATTTGCATGAGAAATGTCAAAAAGATCGTCCAATTTTTCAACGAAATTTTTTTCTTTACTCCCGCATTGGCCCTTTTAGCCGATTTTTGTAAGTTCCTTCACTCTGCATAAAGTTTATCTAGTTGTTTAACACAATGAAAATCCTGACGTGTCGGAATGCGAGCTTTATCCCAAACCTCTTTTATTGTTAATTTAGCACTTTCATGTACACTTAGCTTCACTTCACGAATGTTATAAAAGAGCACTTGTAATACTTGTCTATTAGACGGTAATTTATTGCCAATGATTTGTGACGAATAGTGTCCAACTAAGTAAATGAAAGTATCCTTTCGTAAGGATCTAACATCAGCCATCGTTAAATGTTTTTTCAAAAAGGAACGTATGCTAGAACTTATAATGTCACCACTGTAAAACACAATTGCAAACTGACATAAAGACCTACCGTAGGTGCATTATATTTCCAAACTTCCAAAACAAATAATTTCTAGGAAATAATTACACCAATAAAACATTATGAGAAAAGAGGTAGATATTTGTATTTTAAGTAAAATTTAAGTGTATTACCGTAATAAAATCTACAAATTTCTACCTGAATGCGGCACGGGTTACCGTAATAAAATCTTATCTACAAATTTCTACCTGAATGCGGCACGGGTTACCGTTCACCGAATTATCTGAAACTTTGACATAAATTATTCCTAGTATAATAGTATATTTTCGTGGGGTGAGACTTAAAAAATACGCAAAAAAAATTCACCCCCTATAAAGATGGGCCACCCTACGATGTATATTATGTGAACTTCAATAATACTGAAAATAAATAAAAGTAACGTAAGTAACAAGTTGTCAAAATATCGACCCTACGTTATTGAAAAAAAAAAAAATAATAATAATCAAAGGAAAATATTTGATATGTTTTTTTATCAACTGAATTCACATAGGACTACAGAATTGATTATATTTTAACTCATACCTCAAAAAAATGTGTGAAATCACTGAAATATGAAATTTTCATATATAGCCAATGAACAAACTCTCATACGTAAAATAGGTTTTATTTTAATTTCAGAGCAAAATATTACTAAGCATACAAAAATGAGAGATTTATAAACCGCAATATTCCGGGTGTATGTTAGGTAAACCAACTTTATTTAAATTACATGATATATCAATGTTATCCTAAAATATGGAACATGGTATTTTTTATAAGATTATTATGAAGTGGAATTTGTAGGCCTCTGGTTACCACCATGTATTACAGATATGGCCCACTTTCAGTAGGGATTATTGTAATATACTGTTTTACATATGTTCCAAATTGTGATTAAATATTTTAAGTCTAACAAAAGTTATTTGAGTTCAGTCTGCTGTGAAACGGATATCTGCACAAGAAATTTTTTTCTACGATGATTATTAAAATTTATTTTCAATTTGTAATAAATTTATAATAAAGTTAGAATACAGTCAAAAGATATACAACTCATTACTGAACCATAACAGATACGGCAAAAACTGATAGAAACATTATTGTAGAAAATTTAGTCAGCTCTAATTTTGCATATAGCCACTTTTTGATTATGGCTAACCGTTTTTGAGATATGAGCAAAAAACCAAAAACCGGGACCTTCTTCGTGCCCCCCTGCACCTCCTACGTTCGGGGACTTTTGGTATGTTTACCTCCTAAATAGTCCAAACACAGCCCTCAAGTCAAAAATTGTGATCTCAGCATTTCCCTCTAGAAACCATTCATTGACTGGACTAATAATCCCCTAAATTTGCGAAGCAAGGGAATTAAAATAGTTTGGCATTTTATTTGTTGAGAATGTCATTTTGAATGCATGGTCGGAATGTGTTTTGTAGGTAGAGTTATTGATCCCTAATCTCAAAAAAATGCTCGAAATCTCTCAAAAATTAAATTTTTATATACCGAATCCAGAATTTGCGATACAAACAATCAAAATCATTTTCATGGATATTGAGGGAGATAATTTCCATTCAATCGCAGATTCTATATGGTAGGTATCAAGTTTATGATAAACTACAAAAATTCTAAAAAACATTTTTAATTTGACCACTCCAAAAAATTCCCTGTACACGCGATGAGTTCTTCAAGCAGATGATGCTAAAATCACGTCTATAATTGGTCTGCTCTCCCGGATAATCCAAGAGAATAGTTAATAGATAATGAATTTGACTGATAGAATTTCGAACATTTATGTCGCTGTCTTTTACATTCAATAGATCGGCGGAAAGGCAGTCTTTTGCGCTTTACTCCTCTTAAAGGTACTTCCCTTTTCAACGCCTAGCAGAAATCAGCCATCATAATTATATACCACCTTCCTTGATATTGACTCGCCATTTTCTTGATATCCTAATGGAATCGTTCTTCCTGTTCTTCGCTATAATCCCCAAGATTTTCTGGAAAGTAGTCTACATGTGAATCTAAGAAATGCAGCTTTAAATTCATTAGGCAGCCAATTTTTTTGTAATTTGGACTCTTATTATTTCCTAGAAAATTCTCCACTATATTTTTGAAACTAAGTCACGCAGCTTCTTCAGTTTTGTTCATTTTTGTGCCAAAAATTTCGTCTCTTAACATCTTTCTGATTTCTGGTCCATTAAAAATTACTTTCTTCAATTTCTCATGTTTGAAAACATTTGTTGAATATGCTTGAAGCAATCACCATCTTTATTCAAAGCTTTAACGTATTGCTTTACAAGGTCCATTTTTTTATGAAGAGGCGGTAGAAGAACTTTTGAAGGATTAAACAAGCCTTTGGTCGATCCTTCAAGAGACCTTCTTCCACCGGCGATTGTTTCCAGCATACATAACTAATACTTCCAAACATCAGAAAGATGTTTAGAAACGAAAATGGATAAGATGGAAAAGCTGTCTGGATCAGTTCCAAAAATCTAGTGGAGAATTAATTAGAGTAAAAATTACAAAGAAATAGTAGCGGAAATGGTTGAAAATTATGCAGAGTTGGACTGTTGGTGGAATGAATTTAAGATTGAATTTCCTAAATTCACATTGTATATTACTTTCTGAAAAATCTTGGTTATTATAGTGAAGAATAGGGAGAGTGATTCTATCAGGATATCAAGGAAATGGAACGTAGATATAAAGGAAGGTGATGATTGATTTCTGTTGGACGTTAAAAAGAAAAGTGGTTTCATGATGAATAAAATGCAAAAGACTCTCTCTGCGCCGATCTTTTAAATGTAAAAGACAGCGCCACCATAAGAAGAAAGAGAAAATATTCTTCTCTATAGCTAAAAATAAAATGAATGTTCGAGATTCTATCAGTCAGAATATTCAGAAGTGGTTAAATAAAAAAAAAATTAGTTTATCATTAATTTGATACCAACCGAATGGAAACTTACTCAATATGTATGAAAAGAAATTACATTGATTTGTTTGTTTCGCAAATCTTTGATGAGGTCAGAGCCGTTCCTAAGCACTGTGCTTAGTGCTTGTCTAAGCACTCTAAGCAGTTTTATGCTCGGGAGCACTGTGCTTAAGAGCACTTCTTAAAATCGGTGTTTAGTGCTTAGGGCTTCGAGCACTTTGCAAAAGGGCTTAGTAATCCCGCAAAGTGCTCGCGAGCACTCAAAAAAGGCTCGCAAGCACTTTAGTGCTCGGGAGCACTTTTTTAGCGCTCGCGAGCACTAAAGTGCTTGCGAGTATTGAAATGCTTGCGAGCACTCCAAAAAGCTCCCAAGCACTTTATGACTCGTGAGCACTTTAAAATTTTCGCAAGCAAAGAATCATTTCTGCATGAAATTTGTGAATTCACACCTAATTTAGAAAAAAATTTTTAGACTGAAGAGAATTTATTTTATGGCGAAGAAAAAATATATAATTAATTATATCAAAATTTGATTTATATCAGATCTCGTGCAATAATAGTAATTCTCAAGAAAATGCTTTATAATAAATTGTTTTCATTCATTACTTTTTTCAAAATAGTCCTGAACAATTTTGTCTAAATTGGGTGCGTGCCAAGTCAATGATGGTTTCCTGTTTTATTTTTGCTCGAAAACGGCTGGGATTATCAAATTCATCTATAATCATCATCAGTCATCATATTATGTTATATTTTACATTACAAGCACAATAAGCATACTTTCCAAATTCACGTAAAGATGATAGTTTTATCTTTTATCATATTATTAACTATATTCTGTTCTAGTCAGAAGTACAAATGGTGTATCTTCCTAAAAGCATGTTGTGATAATTATAAATTGTCTCTTTCATTAATACTCCAATCATTTTAGACAACAATATGGATTCTGATCTAACAAAATATATCCCTCATTTTCTTTTAATCGATTTATTTGGGTGTTTTAAAGAAAATATTAAAAATCGACAACGAGATCATTACGGCATAAAAAATTATTCAAGGTCAAAGTTCACAAAAATGATTTTTTGCGAATATCGCGCTTTCTATGGGTCGGAGGCCAATAATTGAGGTTATTATGAAAATGAAAGATAATGAAATTCCGCATAAAAATGATCTCTTCCATTTTTTATGTACAACGAACGGTTTAGGCATTGTACGTAAAAAATGAATGAAATATTAACCTAACACCTAACTATACTTGCAATCTTTATTATTTTGCGTTTCTTATTTTGCATTTTTAGAAAAAAAGTCACTCTTCATAAAATGTTCTGCTTACTCTGAAAAGTCCTCAGCCATAGAGATAAATAACGTACAGGATGGTTAACAAATAAGGAAACGTGAATTTGTGCCAAAAGTAAAGTATAAGTATTTTGAGAGGAGATTGTTACAGGAAAAAGTTGTTTCGAATGTCAACAAAAGGTCAGATATGAAATTTTAACGTCGTATCTCAAAGGTAGTATTTTCGCCAAAATTATGATTTAAGTAGTTTAAAAAGAAACGCTAGCTAAGGAATCTACTTCCACATCCAGACTTCCTATACAAGCCTTACATTGAAAATACCATATTTGCACTCTACTATGTGAAAATAATTGTTTATGGAACTTTAATAATATAATATTTGAAATCGTGTACCCCGGAAACCCAGTAAATGATATGTCACATCTAAAGTAGTGGTGGGGGTGAATGAAGTGAAAAAATTCTTGATGACTTTGATTCTTGTACATAGGTACACTAAATCAGAATATTTTTTCACCTCTTTTAATAATGGGGTGGGGGTGATATAGCGGTGGCTATTACCAAAAATTTTTTTGAGACAATGGCTTTTCTTATATTTACTAAATACCAATTTCATGGACTCTTACTTGCTTAATTTACCTATTTACCCCCATTTACCCCCATTTCCCCCTATTTACCCCCCAACCCTTCAACGGAATAAGATCAAAATATAATTTAGTTCCAGACCTCCTTAAAATACATCGCGTGTCAAATTTTAAGTCAATATCTTAAACGGTTCCAGAGTAATCGTGAGCACGAAAAAATTACAAGACCAACAGACAGAACATTGAAAATTTTCAAAATTAGTATTCTTCCACTGGATGTGGAATTAATACGCAGAAAATGGCATGATAAAGATATAAAAAATCATCACGATAGAAGTAAAGCTTCTACTTCATGCATTTTATTCGAGGAAACCTACTACGCATCCATGCTACTCGAGGTAACCCACTGTCCATCTAATTTACTCGAGAAAACCAACTGCGCATTCACACCACTTGAAGTAAACCATTGCGCATCCATTTTACTCAAGAAAATCCACTGCGCATCCATACTACTTGAGGTAACCTACTGCGCATCTATATTACTCGAGAAAAGCCAATATGCATTTAAAATACTCGAGAAAACCTACTGCGCATCCATTTGACTCAAGGAAACCGAAGAAAATAATAGATCTATAAACACCGTACAGGTTGCATGGTATTCTAATTTGAAATCGTAGAAGCCAGATTTTTTTGAAAGACATACCTTGAAATACGCAGTAGTGCCTGTTTTTAGTAATTCTTAGCTATTTTTTGAGGTTATCTTGAATATATGAGACAATCGGCCAATTCTGACCTCGGATTCGAATTCATTTAAAATACATGGGAATATACTAGTGTGGTGCCCAGGCCATTTTTTTGTGTGGCTGTGTTATTGGAACCTAGACTCCAATTTGAAAGTCTCCTAAAACCGTTTATTTAACCGTTTTCATACACTGTATGTTACAAGTTCCAGCGTCTGGAATATCTTCAAATTTTTGTGTGCACCACCAAAAACCATGGTGACATAAGAATGTGATAAAGCAGTGTTTATACAAAACGTGACAGTTTACACGACTCGAGCAATCACCCTGTATGATAAATAATACCCAACAGACCCAAATTACCGTGCTTACAAGAAACGGTCTACGCATAAACACATACATACACATAGACATTGTTTATCCAATATTTGAGTTCAGTGTGTTATGAAACGGACATCTACAGAAGAAAATACGATGTTTATTAAACATTTCTGTCCGGATATAGTATACGTGGGGCGAGCGTAGAGGCGACTTCAATGTGAATATCAGTCGATATTCCGTTGAAGCAACGTCGAGCGCGGTTAGTACTTGGATGGGTGACCCATCTTGGGAAATACAGCGTTCTCGTCCCACCTTCTAGAGGAGTATATCAGTGTATATCAGTGTATACTCGGAAGTTACGTAATTTCAGACGAGGATTATGTAGTGGATATACCATCCTTCGGAGGGGATGTAAAGCAGGCGGTCCCTTGTCTATTAAATGTTAGGCAAGTAAAAGATCCCTACTCTTCTTAAGGGAAGAGGTTCGGCAAAATTTCCAGGTTGGGGGTAGCTCGTCTCCTGGCGTCGGTGATAGGCCCTGGTAGCGGAAACAGGCCGACGTTAAACAGTTAAAAAAAAAAAATATAGTATACGTGTTTGATTAAATTAAATAGGTATAACAAATTGTCCGACTATAATTTACATATTGGATTTAATCATGTAAATAATATATATCCTTCTGAATTATATTCATAAAACATGAGTTTTATTGTGGGGAATGGTAACTGAATTCCTTAATTTACTTTTTGGTTTCTTTAGTAGTGACTATAATCCCCAAAATTCCTCATTCTGATTAAATTATTTTATTGTTTCTTGTAAGTTATGTTGATTAAATGTTAAAGAAATTAAAATAGCTGGAAGATTCCTCTTCGTGACTACATTATTATTTCAAGTAAGGATGTTGGTTACATTTTTAAATTAAGATAGTAGTAATCACTTAAATGAGTTTATTTATAACATTAATTTGAAGGGATAATGTGAACATGAAAGTATACATTTCATAACAACATTTTTAGAAATTTAAAGAATGTAAGTTGAGTTTAATAAATGAACTGTCTTGAATAGTGAAGTTTGCTGCTTAAGAAGACTTAGAAAATATTGCCGATTAAAGTTTAATTTTCCTATTTGAGCACCGTAATATTCGGTACCTTTCGAATCTAATGATCCAAACAAACTTTTTCAGATTACAGAAAGGACCCCGCAATAATCTTATGGAGATTGGGTTTCGGTCAAATGGTCTGAATTTTGGATATGTTTTAGGTTTCGTCATCCCAAGCAAAAGTCTCACTGGGCATAAGCTCGAAAATCGATACTTTGGCTGCTACGGAGCTTGAAAGCTTCAAAGCTCCACCACAGATTTATTTATTCGTGCAGTCTTTATAGATTTTTAAATAACTTATTTTAATGTCTAGGTTTATGTTTTTGAGGTTGCTGAATTCAAATCCGATGTCAAATTGTCCAAATTGACACTTGACAGCTGTCAATTAGCTGTCAAAGTGCCTTAACAAAGTGCAAATCTTATTTTTATGTTATGAGTTTATGCTGTTTAGGTAACTCAGTTCATGTATGATGTGAATACAATAATAATAATACAATAGGTAACTCAGTTACCTAAAAAGCATAAAGTCATAACAAAAAAATAAGATTTGCACTTTGTTATTGCACTTTGACAGCTAGCTGACAGCCTGTTGACAGCTGCCAATTGTCGAATTATTGTATTCACATCATGTATGAACTGAGTTACCTAAAAAGCATAAAGTCATAACAAAAAAATAAGATTTGCACTTTGTTATTGCACTTTGCCAGCTAGCTGACAGCCTGTTGACAGCTGCCAATTGTCAAATTATTGTATTCACATCATACATGAACTGAGTTACCTAAACAGCATAAACTCATAACAAAAAAATAAGATTTGCACTTTGTTAAGGCACTTTGACGGCTAATTGACAGCTGTCAAGTGTCAATTTGGGCAATTTGACATCGGATTTGAATTCAGCAACCTCAAAAACATAAACCTAGACATTAAAATCGAAAAAATAAGTTATTTAAAAATCTATAAAGACTGCACGAATAAATAAATCTGTGGTGGAGATTTGGAGATTTCAAGCTCCGTAGCAGCCAAAGTATTGATTTTCGAGCTTTGTGCCCATTGAGACTTTTGCTTTGGATGACGAAACCTAAAACAAATCCAAAATTCAGACGATTTGACCGAAGATTATTGCGGGGTCCTTTTTAATGAAAATATTTTGGCTCATAACTTTCATACGCCTAATACTATACTTATTTGATTTAATCATTATAATCGGATAATGTTGTGTTCTCTTGAAATATATGTATATAGCTATTATTCCACAGAGAATGGTTAATGCACAAACGAAATTAAAAAGTTACTAAAAGAATATTTTACTTTTTATGGATTGCTACCCCGACTGCCCCTATCTATATCGGATTTTGTTGTGTTTTCTTGATATATGTATATAGCTATTATTCCACCGAAAATGGTTAATTCACAAAAGATATTAAAAAGTTACAAAAAGAATATTTTACTTTTAAAGTTATGAGCTACCCCGTCAGCCCCAGTCTATATCGGATTTTGTTCTGTTTTCTTGAAGTATATGCGTAAAGCTATTTTTCCACTAAAAATAATTTATACGACGTAAAAAAAAGGAAAATTATGGAGGATTGCTGAGAAGCTTGCTATCATAACTGCGCCAAATTTGTATGCTTATTGTGACGTCAAGCCCTCATAACTTGAAAACCAGTCATAGCCGAGACTTGTGCCCATGAGAACTTTCGCTCAGAAAACCAAAAGTTACAACATATTCAAATTTCAGAAAATTCGAGTAAGAGCCAATTTCCATAAGGTTTGTGGGGATCCTCTGGAACACTTGTAAAATAGCATGGCAGAATACTCTCTATTGGATTGATATCCATCATTCAGGGCAACCGACATTTATATTTAAAATATATTTCATTATAATTTTAAAACAAACTGTTACTACTTTGTGTAATAGATTGGGAGATATATCAATATAACTTTAAAATGTTGCTGAAGTATGTTTAATAAGACTCTTACGAAACGAATGAAAGTGGTAGTCGGGCGTTGCTGAATGAGAACACTCATTAATAGAATATTCTCTACTCAAATCGGGTCATACCCATCACACAGGATGATCGCCAGAGATGCTTTATACCGGGTGGCTCAGTCGATAGGGACACTCTTGTAACTTTTGAACGGGCGAATGGATTTTTTCAAATTTGGTGTAATGATATGGGATAATTATATGATGTAAAGAACCAAAATGGCCGACTTCCGGTTTCGATGCAATTGACATAAAAATTGAATTTTTAAAGGGCTAAAAGGTTGACGTATATTTTTGCATATTTGGATGCTGTTGGCCAAAATACAAATATTATTTTATTTCCAAAAAATACAATTTTTTAATTTTTAGTTTTAATCACAGAAGGCCGCGATTTTTTCAAAATTGTTAAAAATCAGCCTGAAAGTACTTTTAAAATATTATCTCTTCAGATACTAACATTAAACACGCTTTATTCTTCATTAAATTAAACGATATTGGTTTTTGAATGAAAACTATTTTTTTTTAATGGAACTCCTATGGGATAACCTGTTATTTAATCAGATCTTTAAATTACGAAGATAATGATATGCATAATGTCTACCTGCTCTTTGTACTAAATTTATAATTAAATAAATGATAATAATAATTTTTTTTTTAATCATATCATTTTTTTTTGTCATATGCATTTGACTTTTCATAAAAATACAACAACAGATTTTGGAGTTTATGAAAATATTTTCATTACTAACTGAAATACAATTAACTGAAATTTTGTAATTTACAATTTAACAAATTACAACATTTCAATTCGTTGTATCTCAGTTAGTAATGAAAATATTTTCATAAACTCCAAAATCTGTTGTTGTATTTTTATGAAAAGCCAAATGCATATGACAAAAAAAAATAAAAATAAACAGTAGCTCCTAGACCCAGGGGAGGCTAACGAATTTTCAAAAATTTTTTCGCAAACTGCTTTTTCAAAATTTTTTAGGGGTCATTAGAGAAGTGCTTCTCTAGATGTTATTTCCCAAATTTCGTATGGGTCCCATGCGCCACAGACGAGAAAAAAAATATTGAAATTTCACCAGCCGCCGCTGCCTAGCGCATAAACAAGTGGAAGCGTCACTTTAGCGCTGAGCTATTTATCTCGAGTGCCACCTTTACAATAGTTTTACTAGCCTCTAAACTTCTTAACACAACCTGTTGCAGGGGGCGAGCGTAGAGGCGACTTCAATGTGAATATCAGTCGATATTCCGTTGAAGCAACGTCGAGCGCGGTTAGTACTTGGATTTGCTCCCATCTTGGGAAATACAGCGTTCTCGTCCCACCTTCTAGAGGCTTGTATATCAGTGTATACTAGGAAGTTACGTAATTTCAGACGAGGATTACGTAGTGGATATACCATCCTTCGGAGGGGATGTAAAGCAGGCGGTCCCTTGTCTATTAAATGTTAGGCAAGTAAAAGATACCTACTCTTCTTAAGGGAAGAAGTTCGGCAAAATTTCCAGGTTGGGGATAGCTCGTCTCCTGGCGTCGGTGATAGGCCCTGGTAGCGGAAATAGGCCGACGTTAAATAGTTAAAAAAAAAAACAACCTGTTGCAGTAGGGCTGGGATAGACTCAGTGAAGAAACGAATATGTCCAGGGGTCAAAACGGCAGATTAAATTTTCACAGTAAAACACAAAACTCGATAACTGGGTAACTGACAACGTTTATTAAAATATATAATAGATGACAGCAATAATAAAAAAAATTATCAAGAGTCGAAGAAACTCATAAGGAGTTTATCGTATGTAATATCACTAGTGCTTAAAATGTTATCGAAAATTTTTTCGAAAGCGTTGTTGCCTGGTAATATAAAGACCGCAAATTGGCAGTTTATTATCTGATTAAATCCCGACCGCTTTAGCGGAAGGGATTTAATCTTTGATAAACTACGAATTTGCACGAGTTATATTAACTTTTGGCAACTTAGCTTGAGAAAAAATTTATAGATAAAATTTAAAAGCACGAGTGGAATTTGGGGAGAATATTTCACGAATAAATAATTCATTAAGTATATATTCAATATTATGTTTTGTAATTAATTGCCTTCAGACGTTTTCTTACCACTTTTTAGAGTTTACTGACCATTATTTTCAATTTCATCATTTACGACACATAAAAATGTATTTCTAAAATGACTCATCTAATAAAAAACAAAGTAGGTATAAATAATGCAATGGCAATGACCAATAAGATACGTTAAACCATAGGTATTGTAACTTATAGACTGGTATTCCAAACAAAGAGTCTTCTAGCATACTTCGACCAATCAAACTACGAGTAAAGCCAGGCAATATCGCATTTTATCAATCTCTCGCTTTTACGTACTAAGGTGCGGAGACCAGATGAACTGGTACCGCCATCTAGCAACGCTAGCTTAACACTGTGTAAAGAGTGAGTTTCTCAAGATTTACTATATTAAAGTGTTTCTTAATATATATTTATGTATTTAATCCCCATTTTTAATATAAGAAGTTTAATAATTAAGTTAAGGTTTGCTTGTTTAAGTAGAGTGAACTTTAAGTACAACGAATTATAACATACAGTGCTACTTATTCCAGCATCTTGATTTTCCGAATAAGGTGTTAAGCTGTTTTGTGATGAATTACCATACGTAAGTACATTTGTGTATTTAACATGAAATAATTGATTTGTTTGCTTCGTAGGCTTTTGTATTTAATTTTAGTCGTGAAAATTGTTTTGTAATTACGTTAGGTATTATAAGCCATTGCAAGCTGTGTATAACTTGTCCCGAACCTAGGTACAAAGGTTCAGCCTTCGCTTTGAAATTGGGAGTTGTCAACTTACGTATGTGGTGTCTTTAGGTTATTTTTATATTATTATTTTACTACGTATATAATACAATAATACAATTTACGTTAACAATTAGTAATAAGCTAGAGAAGATATTTGTAGATAATATTTAAAAGCTCGAGTTGTCCTATTTGCCGAAAACATTTCACGAAACAAAACGTCAAAAAATTATCGCAATATTTGCCGCTGCAGCGACACAAAAAATTAGGGTAATAAATTTTGCAAGCCGGTACTGTCAAAAGCCGATCTAGATTGGATTACCACTAATAATGACGTTTGATTGGTGCAACGTTGTGAAAAAACGGGCTCTCATTGGCTAAAGCGTTAATGAGTGAAATAATCATAAAACATAAAATATTTTATTTTACAATATACAAAGCTACACGGATGACTAAATCGGACGAGGGGAAGGTCGCTGATTATTCTACTAGGTTACGTTTGACTACTAGTAGTGCTAAGCAAGCGATCCTCAAACCGGTATTTAAAAAAATTAGGAAAGGAATGTTGCTGCGGTTAAAAAAAACAATAAGCAATATTAAACTAGGAAGCAAAACAGCAAGCGGAAAAAAACAATAATAATCAGCAAAAACAGGCTGTGCTCGAATACCAGGCAATGGAAAATAATTATTAACAGTCAAAATCGTGCATAGGATAGGTCAAAGAACTTGGCAAAACTACATAAAGTAAATGATAATAAAGCAACAATTAAATAAATGGCGTTTCGGTAATACAAAGGTCAAATTACATTTAAGCTAATCGGTATGAGTTTGCCAATCTCGTCAAATCTCATGGTTAAGTTCTCTTAAAATCACTTACTATTGGATGTCTGCGGGGCCACGGCTTAGGCGACTGGAAATCGGAACGGTTCCCTCCTATCTCTGTCGGTTATTCGGCCTGTCAAATTGTCTGTGAAATGAAATCGGTGTATGAGGGGGTGAACGCACAGCGTGTGCGCGTTAACGTTATCAGCTAAGCGGTATTTTATCAGAGTTGAGATGGAAAATGGTACCTACTGGTATCAAAATTATTAAAATAAATAATTTTTAGATAATTTCAGATTTCTGCACTAAGTCCCCGGACTATAACAAACTTTATAAAATTTCTGGAAGTTACAGATCTTACTTTAATTCTTACAAATACGGCAAAATCAAAATAAAATGGTCTTACAGGTTCCTATCAGTCCAGTAAAATGCCAGGTTTTATTTTTATTTGAAAATTGTTTTTATAGCGTAAATCAGTTTTTTAATATGTAATTGTATATTTATTATTGTCTATGTATATATCTTTTTAAATATCTTACTCTTTTTGACATTCTCACCAATTTTTATACAATAATCTAAATTCTTTTAAAAAAATGTATCTTCTATGTTTTATATTTTTTCCAATTTTGTAGCTGACTTACCATATATACAACTTTGTATCATTAGTGGTTAATAAACATTATTATTATTTTATCTCGGTAATATTTTAGAAACGGTTAAAATAAAAATGTACGGGAAAAGGAAAGACTTATTGACATTCTCTTGAAATATCTGCTATGCTCTTTTTGTCAGATACGGTTCTAAAAAAACTTACTTGAACATAGTCGTTTGGATCGAGAATATCTATAATATTTACTGTAATAATTTATATTTGCCTCGAACGGTTCAAAAATCAGAAATTATGTTTTATTACTTCAATTGAGATGATTTTAAACTATCACATTTATACACTTATTCATGTGGAATAGTTTTATCTAGTAAATTGAAAAAACTCTGATAAAAACGGCGGCTGAGTTAGATGATATTGGTGCTTGCTTTCGGCCGCCAATATTCATGGCTAAAGATGTCGGTCTCGGGCAGGACTATTGCACTTTACCCCAAAACATCGCTGTAGACCGGGGACCAGCCTCGTGCAGGGCGGGCGAACTTACTTTGCGTCGGCCCCACTCACAAATGTGAGCGGTGCAGACGATTTCGGCCCACCTCCCTGGGTCCTGGCTCGTTGGACCTTGCTGGCTAAGGCCTCTTCTGGCGTTCTTCTGTCTTGATCTTCTTTTCTTCGCCAGCTTGTCCCCCCGGGGGGTAGTCATCGGTCAGTTGGTTGTTTTGGGTTTTTGGCTGGAGTGACTGCCGGTACACAGAATGCCAGTTGACATCCCGTCATCCGGATCATCGGTAGGATAAGGATGAGCTGTGTAGCTCGAGGAAGGACAGACCTAACTGCTTTGGTAGCATTTTCGGTCTACCCGGAGTTAGGGGGACTACAGGTACTGGACGGTTGTTTGTCCGGTACCCGCAGGGTCTTGGGTGGGTGGTTGGGTGATCGTCTCTTCCGTGGGGTGTCTTCATCGGACGGTGGTATGTTTTATACTCACCCGTTATCCAGTTTCTGCACGTTCAGTCACTTGTGCCTCGGAGCATCTGCTGGGTCATAGTCAGTAGCCTCCCTGACCAGTGGGTTCCCATGCTCCTCAGCAAGGGCGTACATCTTCCTGGCTCTCTCCTTGATGATTTCAGTGACTGGGGTGTACTCCAGGTTCCTGAAGATGTCCTCGTTGCGCACGAATCAGGGTGCGTTGACTGCTGTCCGGAGGGCGACGTTCCCCACTCTCTGGATCTGTTGAAGGTAGCTCTTTGCTTGGTAGCCCCATGCTACCGAAGCATACGTCAGTTGAGGCCGGATGAGGGACCTGATAAGCGTGAGCTTGTTCCTCAGGTTGAGTCTGCTCTGTCTACCCGTCATCGGGTAGATTAGGGCTCTCGTCCTCCTGGCCTTCTTGACGATGGCATCCGTGTTCTGTCTCCATGTTAGGCCTTTGTCCATGATCACGTCAAGGTAGTTGGATGTCTTCACCAAACATGGAAACGTGGCCTGTGGGGTTTTGTTTTCTTTTCTTGAAGAGGACCGCCTTGCTCTTCTCGGCGTTGACGGCTACCTTCCATCGGTTGCACCAGTCCTCTAGGAGGGTGGCCGCCTCCTGGAGGTTTCTGGTTAGCCTTTCGTTCCAGGATCTGGCTGTCAGGTCTGTGTCATCGGCGTAGAGGGCCATGGAGGTCCTCTCCGTCCGTGGTAGATCGGATGTGAAGATGGAGAACAAATGCGGGGAGAGCACTGAGCCTTGGGGGACTCCTGCCTCCATTGTTCTGTACGTGGACACCTTGTCCACGATCTTCACCCTCATCTGTCTCCTGTGCAGGTATGATCTCACTAGCTTGACGAGTGCAATGGGCTAGGAGACCATCGTGCCAGACCCTGTCGAAGGCTTTGGCGACGTCCAGGAACAGCGCTGCCGTGACCTGTCTCTGGTTGAACCCCTTCATGATCTCCTCGGTGAGGCGAAGCACTTGGAGTTCGGTAGAGTGCTCTGTCCTGTAGGCAAACTGTTCCTCCGGGAGGATGTCCAGTTCTTCTGTCTTCTCGGCTATCCTCTTGAGGATGATCCTTTCGGCTACCTTAGGCATCGCTGGGAGGAGACTGATTGGTCTGTAAGAAGAGGGAAAGATTAGATTCTTACCTGGCTTCGGGATGACTATGACGTCGGCCTTCTTCCACCTGGTGGGGAAATGTCTCAATCTCAACATTGCGTTGATGATGTTGACCATCACTGCTACTCCTTTCCTGGGTAGCTTCTTGAGGGCGATGTTCCCAATGCCATCACATCCTGGAGCCTTCCTGAAATGCTTTCGGCGTGATTACCTGGACGAAGCTCGGGACGGTAATGATGTTTACATTTCGTATTCTGACCACAAAACTGTCGCTTGTAGTAGCAGTATCTAGCGCCGCGTGTATCCTTCTTTGCTATTATTTTTATTTCAATAAACCTTCCCAAGTTCCATTATTTACATTGTTCTACATAAGGTAGAATTCTACATCACGGCTTAAACTATTCAGTCTGGGAGAAAAATCTATACTCGTGAGGTTACAATACATTTTAATTCCGTTAACGTACGAAAGTCGGCAGTAAAATGATTAAATGATTTGTCGGGCTTATCTAAAATAATTTCCGCGGTCGCGGTTTTATGCTAAATACAATGAATTACAATGAATGAAAACAATTGTATTCAAATGTAAGCGAAACAAGTAACGAAGTCTAGTATGAATTAAATGCATTGTTAGCATCAGAAAAAGAAACACTTCGTTACAACCTATTGAAACTGATAACTTTTGCCAGGTCTATTTATTTCAAATTTGGCACATATATAAAACAGCATGAAAATTCCGACTTAAAATAGGCTATATCTATTATGCAAGGTGATCTTCAGATGTGTAAACAGTCAGGTTGTATATATTCTCTATTGTAAGAGAGCAAAATATAAGTATGATTCCCACTTTCCTCGCTTATCGAAAGGAAGTATTTTAATCGTGAAAAAAATACTTAATGAGATTTCTTCGAATTTTCACGTTTCAGACTATGGATGTGTTTGGTGTCTGGTGTATATTTGTCTGTTGGCGTTATATCTACGAAACTATTTCATGAAGAAAAATAGTATTTGGTATTCAGTTGAATTTTTTGCAAATTTTTAATTGTATTTTAAATGACTAAGAAATGTCGTAAAGTCACTATCAAACTGACGAAAAACAAACGCTTCATAACTCCTTCTTAGAGTCTTTGGCCACAGGTACAAACTTAACTATCAACTGTACAGTTCTTCTTTGTTATGACTAATACTTTAGAAAATTTTATGCTTTACTAGATAGTTACGTATAGTGTTTTGACTTATCTCGCTTAGTTTTCAATATATTGACGAAAAAGCATAAAAGGTATCGTTATTTTATTTGTTGCTATCATTGTTGATAACGTTTTAACATGAAAAAAGGGGCGAGTATGGTATTCTACAACAATTCCATTTTTTACGATGTGAAAACTAATCTCAGACACAAATATTTTATATGCTTGCTCTATAAACAAAGATTAAATAAAACCGACTCCCACCGGCAACTCCTTACTTTTGGATTGGATTCTCCGCATTATTAACCGACTTCAAATAATGAACCATGGCAGGTTAAGATAAGCGTCCGTGCTTTTTCAACCTTTTTGCGTGTGGTTCCTTCCAGTGATGAATCTTTGCGTAAGATACTACCATAAAAAGTTTTGACCTCAAAAGATTTTCTTTTCGAAAATTCTAAAAAATTTTTTTTCTTAATCAAGTAAATCAATTTGTTTGTATTTCATACATATTGTAAATCTACTTATGACAATTTATTAATGATATTTTCAGAACATCTTTTCATGAAGAAAAAAAAATCGATGCTTTTGAATTTTTTTAAAAAGGCCATGGCAGGTTAAGATAAGTGTCCGTGCCTTTGCAACCTTTTTGCGTGTGGTTGACTTGATTAAGAAAAAAAAATTTTTTTCGTATTTTCGAAAAAAAAAATTTTCCCTGATATTATGAAGTTTTTGAGGGAAAAACTTTTTGTGGTAGTATCTTACACAGAGATACATCACTGGAAGGAACCACACGCAAAAAGGTTGCAAAGCCACGGACACTTATCTTAACCTGCCATGGCCTTTAAATACGTACTTACACGTTAGAGACACAAAACTCTATCGAAGGGGCAACGTAGTCAAATTTGAAAAGATAATGTCAAGAACAAAAAAGGATTTCAATGCCATGGGCATATTAACAACTGTATGAAGCTTTTAGCTTTAATTCAGTTTCTAAGCACTTAAAAGATATTTTGACGTTTTATTTTGTTCAATTTTCCGTTCTGAATAAATTTTTTAATGTTGCACAAAAATGGAAATTATGGAATTGACAGTTCGAGGTTTTGCCGGAGGCGCCGCGTGTAAAAACATGTCTTTAATTTTCATATTTTGAAGTTCATGATGTATTTATTATGGGGCCATTCAAAAAATACGTTCGCTGTCAGAGGGGAGGGGATATGTGACAAAATGAACAATAGGAGGGTATATGAAAAGTTCTCACAAAACAATGAAAAATAACTTATATTTTAGAGCAGCGATTTCGTAAGTCTATCGTGTCGTTTTTTTTTTTGGCGTAGAACCAGGTCAGACATGTTAGGTTCCTTTGAGTATGTCACCGGGCATATGAAATCATATTTTACGACATTTTTTTGTGGTCTCGAACTTTTTAAATCAATAAAAAGTGAAAAAAATGTATTTTTAAAGAAAATTGTTTTTTTTTGTTTCCACCGCCATATCTTTAAAACTATTAAAGGTACCGAAATTTGTTTTGTATCAAATTAAAGGTCACTCTGTAGCGCTTTTACCAATATAAACGGTTTGGGTAAAATTCGCACTTTCATTTCTCTAAAAATCAGATAAACTAAAAATATATATTTTATGTATTGAAATCTTCACCAATCGATAAACTTTTTTATTTTTGAAAATATTTACATACATGCAGCGAAGAAAATAAAGCCTAATAATCACGAAAGTTTTTGAAATAATATATTTTTTCCTAAAGTGTACCGTTTGGCAACAGCGATTTTTTTTTATCAGCGCTAAATGCGAAATTGGGACGCAATTTAATATACCTCGCATGCTAGTTACAGTAACTAGAGGTTTTAACTTCGGAATAATGTCATATTGAACGGATTTCGTTCATTTTTGGCAGTATAATAGTAAATGCTCCACAGAAAAGTTTCTATATTGTGCTAATTTATAGGGGGTGGATTCCACCCCCTCTCAGGGGGTGGCACTTAAAAAATATATATGTTTATTGGAGCTGAAATAGAATCAAATTTTAAGAAGAAAAGGTTCTATGCAATTTTTCACATAAATTGATAGTTTTCAAGTTATAACGACTTCAAAATTGCGATTTTAGCTTAAAAAAAGGTATTTCCAAACGGCTTTCGTCAAGTTTCTCGAAAAGTATTACTTTATCGAAAAAATGTTACAGACCAATTACAGAAAGTACAAACAGGGAATTAATTATATTTTTTGTTTATTGATGTAGGATTAATAATTTTGGAGATATTTAAGTTTATATTTGGTAGTGTTCCGAAATTAAATTTAAAGTTTAAAATGCACTTTTTTCTAAAGCAAGTGCTTTAAATGAGCAAAAAAAAAATTGAGCATCTAGGTAATGCTACATCTTAACGAAAAACTGTATTTGAGATAATTTTTCTAAATTACTGGCTAATTATATTAACAAAATGGCGACCTTTTTATATAAAAAAAGTATAAATACGCACATTTTTCCGTCATAACTTCTTTATTTCTTATGCTGCAGGAACGAGTAAAAAATAATTTGAAATCGCAATTAATTATCTTTAATTTCATTTCTTAGCATGCATGACGTAGGTGTCACAATTTCTGAAATATTTAACATTTAAACTGCATTTTTCGTCTTATAAACGTTCGGATGCCATTTGTAAACTTTCATATCTCCGAAATTATTAAATCTATGTAAATAAATTAACAAGCGAAATTCATTATCAGTTTATGAGCTTTATTTTTGGTATCTACCCATTTTTCAATAAAACTAATATTTATTGATATATTTGGAAGAGGAAAAAAAATACGTTTCATCGAAAATACCTTTATAGTTTAAACAGTATTTTTTTCTAAAGCAAGTGCTGTATACAAACAAAAAAATTTGAGCATCTACGTCATGCTATATATTAATGAGGAACAGTGTTTGAAATTCCTTTTTTTAATTACTGGCTAATTACAGTAACAAAATGACGACGTTGTTATTAAAAAAATGTGTAGACGCACATTGCTTCGTTCATAACTTCTTTGTTTTTTATGCTACAGAAACAAATTAAAAAACAGTTGAAAGCTTAATTAATAACATATTATTCTACCTATTAGCACCCTTGACGTAGGTGCCACAGTTTCTGCGATATTTAACTCTCACTCTAAATAATTATCTTATGAACACTTGGATGCCAAATGTATACTTAAATATCTCCGAAATTATTAATCCTACATCAATAAACAAAAAATATAATTAATTCCCAGTTTGTACTTTCTGTAATTGGTCTGCAACATTTTTTCGATAAAGTAATACTTTTCGAGATACTTGACGAAAGCCGTTTGGAAATACCTTTTTTTTTAGCTGAAATCGCAATTTTGAAGTCGCTATAACATAAAAACTATCAATTTATGTGAAAAATTGCATAGAACCTTTTCTTCTTAAAATTTGGTTCTACTTCAGCGCCAATAAATATGTATATTTTTTAAGTGCCACATCCTGAGGGGGTGGCATCCACCCCCTATAAATTAGCAAGCCTCCGCACAATATAGAAACTTTTCTGTGAAGCATTTACTATTATACTGCCAAAAATGAACGAAATCCGTTCAATATGACATTTTTCCGAAGTTTTGCATATTTTTTACCTCTAGGTACTGTAGTATGCAGGGTTGGTCAGATTAGTCGCGTAGAAGTGGCGGTTGTCAAAAATCATTAAGTATTCATTGTTCGGATAAAAATTGTAACAATCGAAAATGTGCTTCTTTTAAGGGAGGCCTAAAATGTTGCAAGGAGTGCAAATGTCGTTCCTGTAACAACATTATTAAAGATTTCGAGGCCGATATGAACGAATTAGAATGCTATTAATGTAGGGCCTACATAAACTACATACTACATATTTATCTATCCAAATAGAAAATTTATTTCAACAATAAAACTCATTTTATGTGTACGTTTTTACTTTCATTCATTTAAAAATGTCTAATAAACTTATTAATTAGATAGTAACATTGATTGATATTTATAGATTAGGTATTTATATCTACCTACGTTTTTTTATTATTAAAAGGAGACTATTTAATATTTTTTGTACAATTTTTTAGTATTAACAACATATGATCAATACTACTGTACAATATGTGAAATATTGAACAATAATATTGATCCCCTAGATCTTTTGATCACTACTGGTTTTGTACCTATTGATATAAGTTAAACTACCACATACACGCCGACCGGAACCGTCAGATCGTTGCAGTCGGCAGGCTTGCTACAGCCGAGCGTGCAAGAATATGACTTTGGCCCGTTAAAAAAAAATCGCTGACTCAATACTATCAACGGGACTTGAAAAATTTTTATCCTAAAAACTTTTTTCAACTATTGGCTTCAATTTGTACACAGCATGTATATACAAATTTTCATAAATAAATTTTTTTCTCGATTGCTTAAAATTACGCTACTGAAAATAACAAGTTTGAGTTTCCTATTATTTTACCAACTTAAAAAAAAATAAATCGGGTTCACGTGGGACGTTGTTCGAAGCGCTATTGTGTCTACTTTAATCTAAAAAAAAAAATAGCTTGATAGCACAAATATTTTCAGAGATATAGCGGTGGAGACGTTAAAAAACATATTGCATTAAAAATCTATTTTTTTGAGTTTTTCCGAAATAAAAAAGTTCTCGACCACCAAAAAATGTCGTAAAAAATGATTTCGTGTACACGATTATCTTACTAAAGAATCCCACTAAGTCTGGTTTGGTTCTACGCCGGTTTTTTTTTTCTCGAAAACTAAGGGACTTTACTTCCAGATTTTACTCTACTATTTAGTATTTCAATTTCGTTCTCTCGTGGCAATAATCTATTCAACATAATTAATTTTTAAGTTCAATCGGAGGGGGAAGGTTTGCAGACGAACGTTCGTTTAATGGGGTGTTTCACACAAGTTACAAGTGTAAGTCGGTGCGGTAAAAATCAAAGGCGCCGACATATTTTGAGTGCGTAGTAAATTTGAAGACAACTGTACACCTTATTTATTTCAGTTATTTTTCATTTTTTTTGTGAGAACTTTTCGTTCTCTTAACCTATCTGAACTGGACTTACCGTTCATTTTGTCACATTTTTCCCCTCCCCTCTGAAAGCGGAACGTATTTTTTGAATTGCCTCATGATATATCATGAACTTATGGAAATAAAAGACGAGTTGCTACACTCGGCGCCTCCGGCAAAATCTCGAATTATCAATTCCATAAAGCCAAAAGATTTATAAAGTTGTTCATACGCTCATGGCATTAAAATCCTTTTATGTTCCTGACATTATCTTTTGCAATTTGACTACGTTACCCCTTCGATAGAGTTTTGTGAGTTGTAGCTTATTGTATGGTGTATAATTAATAAAAGAAAATGGTGGGTGTCTCTAACGTATTTAATTACTTCCACGTCCAGTGGAAGTATAGTAACGACAAAAAAATTTTTAAAAATTTTTATTGTCCAAATAGGCTTAAAATGTCATGAAACGTCGAGATTTTAAGTTTGAGCAAAAAAAGAATTTCTGTCTGTCTGTCGGTCTGTCTGTCTGTAACTTTTTTTGTGCGCACGTTTACTCTGGAACCGTTTAAGATATTGACTTGAAATTTGGTACACATATGTACTTTAACGAGATCTAGAACTAGATTATATTTTCATCTTGTTCCGTCGAAGGGTTGGGGGGTAAATTGGGGTAAATTTGGGGTAAATAGGTCAATCAAGCAAGTAAGAGTCCATAAAATTGGTATTTAGTATATACAAGAGAAGCTAAGGTCTCAAAAAAATGTTTGACATTACCCCCATTACCACCCCCACCCCCTTATTAAAGGGGATGAAAAAAAATTGTGATTTAGTGTATGTACAATAACCAGAAACCTAATAATATTCTTTTACTTCATCCACCCCCCCACTATCACCCCCCTATCACCACCCTCCACCCCACTATCGATGTGGGGTATCGTTTTATGGGTTTTTGGGGTAGAGGATTTCAAATATTATATTATTAAAGTTCCATAAACAATTATTTTCACATACAAAGTTTTTTCGTTGTGAGTGACTTGGATAGAGAATCTGGATGTGGAAGTAGTGATTCCTTGGGCAGCGTTTTTTTTTTTAAATTCAAAAGCATCAAATTCAAAAATGTCGTAAAAAATGATTTCGTGTACACGATTATCTTACTAAAGAATTCCACTAAGTCTGGTTTGGTTCTACGCCGGTTTTTTTTTTCTCGAAAACTAAGATTTTACTCTACTATTTAGTATTTCAATTTCGTTCTCTCGTGGCAATCTATTCAACATAATTAATTTTTAAGTTCAATCGGAGGGGGAAGGTTTGCAGACGAACGTTCGTTTAATGGGGTGTTTCACACAAGTTACAAGTGTAAGTCGGTGCGGTAAAAATCAAAGGCGCCGACATATTTTGAGTGCGTAGTAAATTTGAAGACAACTGTACACCTTATTTATTTCAGTTATTTTTCATTTTTTTTGTGAGAACTTTTCGTTCTCTTAACCTATCTGAACTGGACTTACCGTTCATTTTGTCACATTTTTCCCCTCCCCTCTGAAAGCGAAACGTATTTTTTGAATTGCCTCATGATATATCATGAACTTATGGAAATAAAAGACGAGTTGCTACACTCGGCGCCTCCGGCAAAATCTCGAATTATCAATTCCATAAAGCCAAAAGATTTATAAAGTTGTTCATACGCTCATGGCATTAAAATCCTTTTATGTTCCTGACATTATCTTTTGCAATTTGACTACGTTACCCCTTCGATAGAGTTTTGTGAGTTGTAGCTTATTGTATGGTGTATAATTAATAAAAGAAAATGGTGGGTGTCTCTAACGTATTTAATTACTTCCACGTCCAGTGGAAGTATAGTAACGACAAAAAAATTTTTAAAAATTTTTATTGTCCAAATAGGCTTAAAATGTCATGAAACGTCGAGATTTTAAGTTTGAGCAAAAAAAAAATTTCTGTCTGTCTGTCGGTCTGTCTGTCTGTAACTTTTTTTGTGCGCACGTTTACTCTGGAACCGTTTAAGATATTGACTTGAAATTTGGTACACATATGTACTTTAACGAGATCTAGAACTAGATTATATTTTCATCTTGTTCCGTCGAAGGGTTGGGGGGTAAATTGGGGTAAATTTGGGGTAAATAGGTCAATCAAGCAAGTAAGAGTCCATAAAATTGGTATTTAGTATATACAAGAGAAGCTAAGGTCTCAAAAAAATGTTTGACATTACCCCCATTACCACCCCCACCCCCTTATTAAAGGGGATGAAAAAAAATTGTGATTTAGTGTATGTACAATAACCAGAAACCTAAAAATATTCTTTTACTTCATCCACCCCCCCACTATCACCCCCCTATCACCACCCTCCACCCCACTATCGATGTGGGGTATCGTTTTATGGGTTTTTGGGGTAGAGGATTTCAAATATTATATTATTAAAGTTCCATAAACAATTATTTTCACATACAAAGTTTTTTCGTTGTGAGTGACTTGGATAGAGAATCTGGATGTGGAAGTAGTGATTCCTTGGGCAGCGTTTTTTTTTTTAAATTCAAAAGCATCAAATTCATTTTTCTTCATGAAAAGATGTTCTCTGAAAATATCATTAATAAATTGTCACGAGCAGATTTACAATATATGTGAAATACAAACAAATTCGTTCACTTGATTAAGAAAAAAATTTTTTTTTCAGATTTTCGAAGAAAAAATTTCCCAGATATGAAGTTTTTGATGTCAAAACTTTTAGTATCTTACGGAAAGATACATCACTGGAAGGAACCACACGCAACAAGGTTGCAAAGGCACGGATACTTATCTTAACCTGCCATGGCTTTTAATAATATGCTAGCAGATTTTTTAACTCTATTAATAAAAAAATATCCTTATATGCTTATCACGTAAATTATTGACAAATTTCTATTTTGAGTGTTATATCTAAAATACCAGAAAGAGTGGTGTACAACAGAATCACAAATTTTGTTGAGAAAAACAACATACTAACATTATCTCAGCATGGTTTTAGATCAAACAAGTCGGTAGAAACAGCATCCTGTCATCTGCTAGAATATGTATATGAGTGTTTGGATCAGGGCAAGTACGTGATCTCACTATTGTTTGATCTTACCAAAGCTTTTGATACTATCAATAAAGAAATATTGAGTCATAAGTTATATAGTATTGGTATTAGAGACAACATTCTCTCATGGCTAATGTCATATATGAATAATAGGTCCTTAATTGTAAACTTGTAAAATCTGACGTGCATGACGTTACGCTTGGGGTTTCTCAGAGTTCCGTATTAGGACCATTATTATTCATGTTGTATATTAATGATTTACCCAGCCATATGAAATATGGTCATGTCACAATGTTTGCTGATGACACAACAATTACTGTGTGAGCGGGCACTCCTGAGGAACTACAAAGTATTGTTAATAAAATGATTGAGTTATTAAGTATAGGGTGCCAGAGAAACAAACTCATTTTAATTGAAAAAAAAAACTGTGTACTTAAACTTTCACCTTCAAAGACCTATTATCAATAACTTTATGATTAATGAAAATATCATTTGGTCTGAATCAGCAAAATTACTTGGCACTATTCTCGATCCAAAATTATCCTGGTCTAGACATATGGATCATGTGTGTAATCAATTAAATATAACCTATTTTGCGATGTTGCAGTTAAAATCAACTCTCGATAAAGATGATTTAATTAATATCTATTACTCGATGGCTTACAGTCATATCATTTAATATTTTAGCATGGGGTAAGGTAAAAATTATCCGATTGATTTTTGATTTGAAAGTTAATGAAACTTGCAGAGATATATTTAAAGAAAAAAGAATTCTCACAACTCCATCTATTTATATTTTAAAATGCCTCACGTTTACTAAAAATAACTTGGATTGTTTTAAAAGAAGAGCAGATTTTCATAATTATGTAACGAGACATGGCGAGCTCTTGAGTATCCCTATCCACCACACAAGTGCATTATAATTGTATTACCATGTATAATGCCCTTCCTGTATTTGTAACGGTTTGTTGTTGGGTAGCTGGTTTGGAGATTAATCAGGGTCCAGATTAGTTAATAAGACAGCCCAATAAAAATATAAACAATTTATTTTCTTCTTCAAACAGGTAATATGTGGCAGAATTACATAACATACAGGTACAGGTTATACAGGTTCGTATCTTTTACGGTTCTTAGGATAACATTTTCAATTATCAGGGAGAGAGAGAGAGAGAGAGCGTAACAATGCGATGCGAAGTTAGTTGCTGCTACCGGAGTGGCATCGGGAGTCGGCCGTCGGGCGAATATCGTCAACTGAAGAAGTTTCTCAGCTCAACACGCTGTAGGAGGTCTCCAGGTCAGGCTCATCCGCTCTGGTTCTGGTGGCGAAACGGCGTCGGCGAATGACTAACGACTCGAGGGGGTCCCAGCTCAACACGCTGAAGGATTCCCAGATTGCATTCGTTCCGTCGTGTTTGCGTCGGGAGATGAACAAAGCTGTAATATGTCCAGCTCACCACGCTGTAGACAGATTGATACAATTGCTCACACTGAATTAGTTGATTTGTGGTTAGGCTTTTATATCCGAGAATCCTCGCTTACTGGTGACGTAGAACTGCGTATAGTTTAGTGTTGTGTGCAAATCCGTGCCTCTAGACGGGAGCTGGGTAGATTTGCGGGTCGTGTGCACATTGGTGTCGTGTGTAAATCCGGAAACTTTAGTAATGGAACATGAATTTATGAATGCTTCATTACATATTTACGGAATTTAATTCTGTTCCATTTAATAATTCTTTGCGTGTCTATATATAATATAGGTATGTGTGTATATTTGTAATATATTTTTGAATATTTATGTATTCTTATATATAAGTATATATACAGGGTGTAACGCAACTTACCCGAAAAATTTTAACCATACATGCACCTTTAAATAAGAAGTCGTCGACTTCTTAAAAAAATTTTTAATAAAAGTCCAACACAGAAAAAGATACACATTGTTAAAGTTACAAATTAATGGAAATGCTAAAATAACCTACTACCTATTTAAAATAAAAATTTTTTTAAAAATTTTTTTAGGAACTTTTTTTTTAATACAACAGTAAGCAGAGTTCAATAAATTACCATGTTCAATCAATTTGTAACATTAACAATGTGTATCTTTTTCTGTGTTGGACTTTTATTAAATTTTTTTTTAAGAAGTCGACTTCTTATTTAAAGGTGCATGTATGGTTAAAATATTTCGGGTAAGTTGGGTTACACCCTGTATATGTACTGTTACTGTTGCTTATTTATTTATTTATTTTCTCTTGACCATTCTGACTTGCCATATATACTTATTTGTATCAAATTTTTGCCAATAAACTATTATCATTATTATTATTATTATTATTATTATTATTATTATTATTATTATTATAAGTAGAAAGTCTTATAGTAAAGTAACTAGAGGTATTAACTTCGGAATAATGTCATATTGAACGGATTTCACTCATTTTTGGCAGTATTATAGTAAATGCTTCACAGAAAAGTTTCTATATTGTGCGGGGGCTTGCTAATTTATAGGGGGTGGATGTCAACCCCTCTCAGGGGGTGGCACTTAAAAAATGTTTATATTTATTGGAGCGGAAATGGAATCAAATTTTAATAAGAAAAGGTTCTATGTAATTTTTTACATAAATTGATAGTTTTTAACTTATAACGACTTCAAAATCGCGATTTTAGCTTAAAGGTATTTTCAAAGGGCTTTCGTCAAGTATCTCGAAAAGTATTACTTTATCGAAAAAATGTTACAGAGCAATTACAGAAAGTACAAACTGGGAATTAATTATATTTTTTGTATATTGATGTAGGATTAATAATTTCGGAGATATTTAAGTTTATATTTGGTATCCAAGTGTTTCGAAATTACCTTTAAAGTTTAAAATGCATTTTTTTCTAAAGCAAGTGCTTTAAATGAGCAAGAAAATGAGTATCTAGGTAATGCTGCATCTTAACGAAAAACTGTATTTGAGATAATTTTTTTTAAATTACTGGCTAATTAGAGTAACAAAATGGCGACATTTTTGTTTAAAAAAATATAAATACGCACATTTTTCCGTCATAACTTCTTTATTTCTTATGCTATAGGAACGAGTAAAAAATAATTTGAAAGCACAATTAATTGTCATTTCTTAGTATGCGTGACATGGGTGTCACAATTTCTGAGATATTTAACATTTAAACTGCATTTTTCGTCTTATAAACGTTCGGACGCCATTTGTAAACTCTCATATCTTCGAAACTATTGAATATATGTAAATAAATAAAAAAACGAAATTCGTTATCAGTTTATGAGCTTTATTTTTGGTCTTTCAATAAAACTAATATTTATTGAGATATTTGGAAAAGGAAAAAAAAATTACGTTCTATCGAAAATACTTTTATAGTTTAAACTGTATTTTTTTTATAAAGCAAGTGCTGTATACAAACTAAAAAATTTGACCATCTACGTCATGCTATATATTAATGAGAAACAATGTTTGAAATTCCTTTTTTTAATTACTGGCTAATTACAGTAACAAAATGGCAACGTTGTTATTAAAAAAATGTGTAGACGCACATTGCTTCGGTCATAACTTCTTTATTTTTTATGCTACAGAAACAAATAAAAGAACAGTTGAAAGCTTAATTAATAATCTATTATTCTACTTATTAGCATCCTTGATGTAGGTGTCACAGTTTCTGAGATATTTAACTGTAAATAATTATCTTATGAACACTTGGATGACAAATGTAAACTTAAATATCTCTGAAATTATTAATCCTACATCAATAAACAAAAAATATAATTAATTCCCAGTTTGTACTTTCTGTAATTGGTCTTTAATATTTTTTCGATAAAATAATACTTTTCGAAATACTTGACGAAAGCCGTTTGGAAATGCCTTTTTTTTAAGCTAAAATAGCAATTTTGAAGTCGTTATAAGTTAAAAACTATCAATTTATGTGAAGAATTGCATAGAATTTTCTCTTCTTAAAATTTGATTCTACTTCAGCTCCAATAAATATATATATTTTTTAAGTGCCACCCTCTGAGAGAAGTGGCATCCATCCCCTATAAATTACCAAGCCCCCGCATAATATAGAAACTTTTCCGTGAAGCATTTACTATTATACTGCCAAATATGAACGAAATCCGTTCAATATGACATTATTCCGAAGTTTTGCAAATTTTTTACCTCTAGGTACTGTACTATTAATCGATTTTAAATGTTTTAGATTTACGCATATTACTAAATGTACTGAAACAAAAGTAACAAATAAACGACAGGTTCCTACTGGCGATTTCGCGATATCATTAAATTACATTTGAATTTGCATTGCTCAATAGACTATCTGCTTTATCTCAAATTAGGTTTTACATATTCCAAAATTATTAAATTTACTAAAAACTGTCAGAAATAAAAAATCAATTCCCACAGATGAATCCACCATATTATTATATTTAATTTTTAATCGACTTCAAATAATGAAAACATCCTTATACGTCGAAAACGCCTTAACCAGTTTTAACGAAATGTTTGTAGTAACTAAACAATTTCTCTTGTTAGGTTTTGAATTTACTAGAATTACTAATTTTACTAAAAAAAAGCATGAAGTGAAAAAACGGATTCCCACCGGCGACTCCGCCATATCAGTAAAGGACACCACACAAAAAAAGTGAAAAAGAGGGACAGACAAATGAGCTGAAATATAGTATGTCATAATATCCTGATCAAAAGTTTTCATGGGTCAGGAATATCGGTACCCGCTAATGTCATAGTTGAGAATATCGTATGATGTAAGGAGTTGTTTAACGTTGTTATTCTAATGTATTTGCGCATATGAACACACGCACGCTGACTAACCCACTACACACACACAAACACACACACCCACACTCGCGTACACTCATACAAACACTTAATCACTCATGCTTATCCATACACATTTTCGCGTGCATTTACACATGCACGCACATACACTGTTTATAATACCAACAAGTTAAAAACGTATTCTTCGCCGGTTTACTAAACTTTTTATATAACTGTTACACATTCTATAGGATACTCTTCACAGTTTTTTGTAAATAATGTTAGTTTTAGATATTTTTAATTTTATAGTACGAATTTAGTTGGTGAAAGACTCAGTGTAAAATAAAGTAAAAATTAAAAAAACATATACCATACCACATGTGGATTTCGAACCTGGGACCCTTGGATTCCGAGTCAAAAGAGACGTGTTACGTAAGAACTACGTAACACGTAAAAAAATGTAAAAAATATAAATTTTTACAAAAACATAAAAATAAAAAAAAATTCTCAAATTTAAATCATTAATAACATTTTCATTTACTGATCAATTTTGTTCAAAAACAATAAGGTTCTTCCCCTAGCTAACACTAACTTACTGTCCAAATTTTAGTACAATCGGATTTTTATTTTTTGAGTTATAGTGCTCACAAGAAACGTGACGGACGGACAGACGGACATTTTGAAAGTTGTTTAGAATTCGTTCACTAACACAATATGAAAATTTTTTCTCTACGAGCGATATTTACGATTTTAGAAATGTGCCGATCAAATACAATATACTCTTCGTTTTTGCGAATATTATAATAACAACCCCTCCCACAACCACATCACATTATTATTTAAAAGTCACTTTAGGAAGCATAATATCTTTAAAAAACATAGTCCTGTTTCTACTTGTAACAATCGCACCCTCACTTTAAAGTAAGCATAGGATCTTAAAAAAAATCTTATGGATTTACCATAACCACCTCACTCATGAAACCTGTGGATTTCCGGCAAGGGCGGATCTGGACCCTGAGCTTGGGGGAGGTAATGTAGAAGAACGCACTACCGGGCGTCAAAATGACGCGACACCCATTTATTTCTCAGGGGGCGCCAGTCGCGTATTACCCCGTTCTTCTACCTCCCAGGCGGGTTCGAGATAAGATGCACTTCGGTAGCCGAGTAATGGACCAAGGCTGCACTACCACAGATCGGAAACGACGCTCTCTCTGGACCCGAATTCCCTCGTTAGGGGTTTAGGCACCTCTTAATTTCCTGAATTTTTGCATAAAAAAATCCCAACCGAAGAATTTCTCTGCGGAGGGATTAGTTTTGGTACGCGGAAATCACGTTTTGGTCTATTAATAACGGAATTTATTCCCCAAAAAACGCATAAAAAAATCCCTATCAAACCTCCGTAAAGCAACCAGAAGGTCGAACGTTAATGCGAATTAACTCGGCACATCCGGTTTTCTATACGAAAGTTCCAGGGATTATAGACCGTCAACAGGCCTCAAGATCAATTAAGAAACAATAGTTCAAAGAATCCGTTTATTTAACAGAATTGGTTATACAAAATTCTCAAGATAAGAATCGTGCCTTCCCCAATCAAGGTAGTGACTTTCAGACCATACAAGCGAGAGCGCTCACGCTAACGATCGATTAGGTAGAAAAGATTCATACATACCTTCTCAGAATCAAAATGCGAGCTTTTAGAATCATTTCAGACTCTGGGTAAATGAATAATTAAGGCTGACTGAAGTTAACTTAAAAAAGTTTTACTAAATGAATTTAGTTTCGCTAGAGCCTACTTAGCTTTAAAGTTCTTGTATCGTGGAGATTCACGTACTCAAACACATTCAGAGGACTTATTACTGCGTAAGTTGAGTGGCGTTCGATCAGTCCACGACTTACTAACCCTTATCACAGTCGTTCAATATTATCTATATGGCAGCTACTCACTTTTAGGCAAAATTGAATTTTTGGTTTTTTATGCACAAGGCGTTTTCCTCTATAACTTTGTCATTTGAAAAGCCCTGTTATTGGCTTTTCTACCATTGCTTTGTCTGGACCACTCAACGCGCTCGACCAAATTGCGAGCCGCTGGGTCAATCCAAACTCTTTCTATGCGAGAAACCGGCCTTGTACATGTGCATTGATTTTTATCAATTTTTGCTTATCGGCACTACGCCGGCTTTGTCAAAATCTTCTATTTTGCCTTTCGGATGCAGTGCGTCGTCAAAATTTTATGCTCATACTTTAGAATTGGGCTTTCAATGACCGTACCTCAAAGGTCAATGTCTTTGGTTGAGGAATAAAAAATAAAAAATAATTTAAAGTATATTTTCGTGGTACTTTTTAAACTGACTTTGTGGTACTTTTGAAAAATCGATTTCGAGCCAAATTTCAAGGTACTTTTGAAAAACTAATCTGCGGGTGAAATTTTGGCGTACTTTTGAAAAATCGATTTTCAAGCCAAATTTCAAGGTAGTTTTGAAAAATTAATCTGCGGGTGAAATTTTGGCGTACTTTTGAAAAGTCGATTTTCAAGCCAAATTTCAAGGTAGTTTTGAAAAATTAATCTGCGGGTGAAATTTTGGCGTACTTTTGAAAAATCGATTTTCAAGCCAAACTTCAACGCAGTTTTGAAAAATTAGTCTGCAAGTGAAATTTTGGCATACTTTCGATAAATCGATTCTTGAGCCAAACCTTGACGCCCTTTCAAAAATATTATTTTTCAAAGTCCAATTTGTGGTACCTTTGAAAAAGTATATTATTCATAAATCTTTGTCATTATATACTTCTGCTCTCATATCCTGAACCAAAAACATTTTTTCTAAGTGAAAATTCGGTGTTTCTTCGAATTTTTACCTGGTCATTTACAACGCTTTATAGAACCCAAAACGGTCCTTATGGACTGATCTGTGCCTCTGCAGACTCTTAAAAATGTCTTTAAATGAAATTTTTGCCTAAGTCGAATTTTGATTATGTCTTCAACTTAGGACGATTTTGGAGAGTTCTACAACAGTAACACTGAACCCAAAATTTTTTGGTGAACGGGGGGGGAGAAATCCAAAAAAAAATATTTTTCGCCCTAAAATTTTTTTTGAAGAGCGGGGGGGAGAAATCCGAAAACAATTTTTCAAAATTTAAAATGAAAATTTCTTGGGGGAGGGGTAATTCCCCTATTAAAATTTGTTTTCTTCCCAAAATTAACAAAAAACATACCATTATAAAACAAAAATTGATGATTTACAGAATCTTGGGGGGGTAATTACCCCGTTACCCCCCCTCCCCCCATAAATCCGTGCCTGATTTCCGGTCTTATGGTCTTCTCCGTATATTGGATTGGGTTTTATTTCCGGATATGATACACACTTTTACGTTCATGTAAAAGTTTTGTCTTTAGATTTTATTGCTGCGGATTCCTAAACTGATCTTAAGTAGTTGCAAAGCTAATAGAATTAACATTCGGTTTTTAATAAAAGGTCTATAAATAGTTTTGTTAATAAATAAATAGCACCCATGCCAAACGTCATTTCATGATCTCTAGCTCGAGATATTAACGTTAAACAACTCCTTGTGTCATATAATACTCTCAACTATGACATTAGCGGGTACCAATATTCCTGACTTTTGACCTTTCTTTTCTCAAAAATTGGTCGTTTTCAGACATTGTGCGCATGAAAACTTTTGATCAGGATATTATGAATTACAACATACTAAATTTCTTTCATTTGTTTTGTGCGGTGTCCTTTCAGTTTTATTTGCATCGTTAAAAGATTATCTGCATTATTAGAAGCATTCAAATAATAAAAAAAAAACATCCTTATATTGACAGCAACCAAAATTCGTCAATGTGGATGCATTGCGAATCAAGCTCGCGAGGCTACTTCGAACTGATCGCAGCGAATCTCCATGTCAGTTGTCGGTTTTTACTGCGTACACAAAAAGGCTCTCAGTTAACGTACACACCAAAATTTGATACAGTTGTAGTTACAGTTCGCCTGTGAGTGCCCGGCTTTTAGGTTTCGGATTTCCTAGAATTAATAAATTTACTAAAATAAAGGATGAACAATCCACCGGCACCTCCGCCATAGTATTGAATACAATTTTCTGCATCATTAACCGACTTCTAATAATAAAAAATTCTTAGCCAATTATAAATTAAATATCTTGTAATGATTTAAGAATCTTTCATGCTAAGTTTTATATTTATTGCATTCATTGAATTTATTAAAATAATGTGGAATAAACAACTGCTGTCACCGGTGACTCCGCCACATCATTACATTTAATTTTTATTTTCCTCGTTAATAGATTTTCTGCATTATTAATCGTCTTTAAATAATAAAAAGCATCCTTATACGTCTAACGTTTAACCAGTTTCAACGAAACTTTTGTAATGACTAAAGAATCTCTCATGTTAGATATTAGATTTGCTAAAATTATTAAAAGAAAAGTTTAAACTAGAAAAACAGGTTGTGCGTGAATGAGACACAGGTTGGGAGTATAACTGATTTTTTTGAAATTCTCTTATAGTGGAGTGCTATTTAATTTCTAGCTTTCAGCCCGTTGGCACTTTTAGAGTCAAATGTATGGTCTTGGCAGATATGTGGCTTACACCCTGTAGATTAGGAATCCACTTGTCGTAAAAAAATCGTAATGAATATAAGGGCACAAATCAACATTTTCTAACTAACCACACCACGTGATAGAGCTAATCATGAAGCATATTTTATTCAAAAATCATTAAATTCTCTGTAGAATTTCTATTTTTAAAATAAATAAAGAAATGAACTTTTATGTAGGCTTATATGGCAGTGAAAGACAAAAATCCTCATTTACTCCGTTCGACTACAGCTAAAAATTAATTATTTCTCGACGATATCTCCCAAACTATTATATTTATCAAAAAAAAAAAATCTTTATAAAGTGTTTGTTATATTTTTCAGATTACAATGGTTGTTAAATCAGATTTTTTGACTATCTAATAACCAAGATATTTAATAATGTGTAGCGTGATGTCAATTTTCGAAGCTTATCAGCGGATTGAAATTATTTGTGGCTCCGAGCCTCCACTCATTGCTACTCTGCTTCAACAACGCCCTCTAACTCCGGGAGCACCCAAGTTCCACTTAGAATATCCTGTGTACACAGGATCTTAAACTTTCAGATTAATTTATTTTATTTTTTAACCCCCGACCCAAAAAGAGGGGTGTTATAAGTTTGACGCGTATGTTTGTTTTTCATCTATAGGTAAATTGACGTAAAAATCCAAATTTCATATTACGACGAAATAGACTTTCTGAAATTTTAGACATGAGTTCTGGAAGGTTTAAGGTAGGACGTTGTTGAATTAATGCAATCGGTGCACCAGGGCGGCTGCAGGGAGAGCCTAAAAACAATTGTTGTCGGACCTAACAATATTCCAAATAAAAATTGTTTAGGATGGGAAGTATCACTTAAAAGCGTATCTTTAGTGCACTCGGGAAGGAATTTAGAGTCGTATGTGATGAGGAAGTACTGTCGAGGTGAACCTAACCGAACCTGATTTGTACTTTTCTTTTACCAATTATTAATTGATATACCTAATATTGTGTTAATAGCATAAATGTATACATGTTTTAATTGATTTTCAACTTTTATTAATTTTAAAATACAATGTTGGCAGATAACAGAATAAATATCAAAATAAAAAAATCATGAAAAATTGAAAAAAATATAACAAGATTTAAATACCAATTAAAGATATACACTATTCAATTTCTTCATCTAATTCAAATACATTTTTATTGATATAGTTGACTACACAATTCTTATAGGTGTAAAAAAATGTCGGCGTCTTTGACCTTTACCTCACCGCCAAAGAAGCAGACATTTTTTACACGCAAGAAATTTGTGTAGTCAACTTTAAGTAGTTTTTTATTTCTTCTGAACGAGGAATTCTTGCAGGACTTTTTTCCCATGCAGAAGCCTAAATAGATGCATGGCATATTCTTTTTTTTTACAAGAACAAACCTTACTGCCTCAATCTAAAAGAAAAGAAAAGAATAGAATTCCCTATGAATTTTTAAAATATCAAATATGTAACGACTTGTATAAGTTCGTAATACTGAATTAAGAGTAGCGTTCCTTTCGACCGATAATATGTATATTTTCCTTTCCTTTCCTTTCCTTTGTCAGTAAATGTATTTTTAAGTAGTCTACTGATCTGTCTTTTGGACTTATATCCGTCCAGTTCTAAACACTTCTCATAAATAGACGACATACCACACCCTTTCTCAAGAATTTTACATATTTTGCTAAATGCCAAATTTCCTTTGATTTTATGTTTCCACTTTTATTTTTATTGTTAGATAGACCTTTCCATTTTCTATTGCGATTTAAAAAATATGTGTAAAACATTATATTTAGTTTCCATAGCTATTAAACCATTAGCACGAGTTCTTTCGAAAATTATGGGATTTTGGTGAGCTGCTATTAGTCTTATTTTTCTTCCTGTGTTCGTGGTTATTACCTGAGAGACCTTATTTATTGTTGATGCCTTTTGACAAAGAATACATTTCTCTATAAAAAAATAGTTTTACGCAAGGGCACACCTGAAGCAGTTGATGGACAGGCACTGGATCCATCTGAACTGTTTTCAATTTTTTTCCCTTTTTCCATTTTTTTTCTCCTTAAATGTTCTATATTTCTTTTGCTAGTAAAACTCGAATAGCAATTTCGGAGCCAAACCAAACCGTCAAAACTGTTTGTTTTTCGAAATAACATAGTTCTAGAATATAGATCATCTTCTCTTTGGTTGCATATTTTTTCAGGGAGTTTTAAGCAACCAATAAATGTAGCAAATGATTTCTCAGAATTTTTGATTACAGGGCCCGGTTTCCTACAAATTAAGCACAATTTCTTACGAGTCTCTTTTACACTAAATTTTATTTTTGCCTCTACCTCACTTTAAGAACTTGTGATGTCAGTAGTATTTTCCATTTTAATTTCTTCTGAAAAGCACATACATCAGTTACCTATATGGTAGAAAATTCTACTAAAGAAATAAATATAACACTGAATGAATATAATCAACAAATATACTTATATTTATTCCATATTAATCATTTTCAAGACAAAAAATTTAAACATATCACAAACCACAAGAGTTACAATGCGCATATCTATTTATCCATATTCCTTTGCGGGAAGCAGCGCGGATTGAGGAAACGGTCTTAAAGTAGTGAGACTTTCCAGCGAACGTGACGCCGCCGATATGCTTCGAAAATTGACATCACACTACATATTATTAAATATCTCGGTTATTAGATCCTCAAAAAATCTTATTTAAGAACCTTAGTAATTTGGAAAACATGGCGAATATTTTATAAAGAATAATTTTTTTTGATAAATATAATAGTTTGGGAGATATCGTCGTGGGGAAGAAAGTGTTCGAAAAATAATTAATTTTCTGGTGTAGTCGAACGGAGAAAATGAGGATTTTTGTTTTTTATTGCCATATAAGCCAACGTAAAAGATCATTTATTTATTTATTTTCAAATAGAAATTCTACAGAGAATTTAATGATTTTTGAATAAAATATGCTTCATGATTGGCTCTATCACGTGGTGTGGTTAGTTAGAAAATTTTGATTTGTGCCCTTATATTCATTACGATTTTTTTACGACAAGTGGATTCCTAATCTACAGGGTGTCAGTCACGTATCTGGAAAGGTCATACATTTTTCTCTAAAAGTGCCAACGGGAACAAAAACTAAGCGATTTTTGTCAACGCGAGCACTCCACTATTAGTATAGGGTAATACAATGGTACCAACCTTAACATGTATAATGTATATATGACACAGATCACCACTTTCGACTTCACCATCTCATTGAATTAAACTTTATGTTCTTTTTAATATTCACCGCTATTTCCACCGGTAGAAGGAACCAGTTAGAAAGAATTTTTTTCCGGTAGATGTCCAGGCTGTCTGTGGTTAAGAATTATGAAATGCTTCAGTTGAGTTTCCCAGTATTCTTGACAACTTGGATATTTGTTTTGTTTATTGATAAAAAACTGTTTAACTTATTTTTGGCGATCGGTTAATTTTGAAACGGTTGAGATCGGTGTACTTACTGGTGAGTATTGAAAAGCACCGTTTTAATTGCGTTTTTAATAGATCCTCTGCTTTATTAACCGATTTCAAATAATAAAGAATATTCTTTTATGTTGACAACGCCACAACCCGTCTCAACGAGACTTTTGTAATTACTAAAGTATCTCTCAGGTTTTAAATTCGCTAGAACTAAAAAGTTCACCAAAACAAAGAATGAACGAAAAAAAAACGAGTTTCCACCGGTATTATTAAATTTCATTTTGATTTGCGTTTCTTAATAAATTTTCTGCTTCATTAACCGACTTCTAATACTAAAAATTCTTACATGTCGAAAACGCCTTAGTCTTTTGGTATAACTTAGATCCACAGGAGTAGCGGTGGTCAAGGCCAATCAGCCAGCTCCTTTTCCAAATCTAATCTAATGACTGAAGAATCTTGCATGCTAAGTTGTAGATTTACTAGAATCATTAAATTTACTAAAAAAAAAAGAAAAATGAAGTAAACAACGGGTTCCGCCGGAAACGCCGCAATATCATTAATTTAGTTTTTATTTGCCTGGCTAATAAATTCTTCTAATTCGAAATTATTAGCAGACTTTAAATAATAACAAAGCATCTTTATGCTTCAACTAAACTCTTGAAGTGACTAAACTATTTCTCATGTTAGGTTTTGATTAGATTTACTAAAATGTTAAGTTTATTAAAAAAGTATGAATTGAAAAAACGCGTTCCCACCGGCCACTCCGCATATAATTAAATGTAATTTTTATTTGCGTTGGAACTAAATGCACTGCGTTATTAGCCGATTTCAAATAATAAAGAACATCCTTACATGTTGAAATCGCTTTAACCAGTTTCAACTAAACTTTTGTATTACTTTTTAAATTATTTTCATGTTAGGTTCTAGATTTACTAGAATGTTAAGTTTATTAAAAAAAGCATGAACTGAAAAACAGGTTCTCACCGGCGGCACCTCGATATCATAAAATTTAGTTATTTGCGTTGATAATCATAGATTCTCTTCATTATTAGTCTATTTCAAATAATAAAGACAATTCTTATATGTTAAAAACGCATTCATTAAACGGTTTCAGCTAAATATTTGTAATGACAAAATAATATTATATCTCAAGTTTTCACTTCAATGGAATTATTAAGGTTCCTAAAAAACGTATGAAATAAAAACGAGTTCCCACCGACGACTCCGCCATTTCCTTAAATTCGAATTTTCATTTGCGCCAATCACAAAGTTTCATCGGTAAAGCTAAAGCTGAAGTGGGGCGAAGGGTGGGCAGTGTGGCTATTATACATCTGCCCGTAACGTCACAGCTAACCTTAAAAATATGTGTTTCCTAAGATTTAAGAGTATTACGCAGCTATTATTAAAATTTCTGCCTGGTTCCCGTATTTTCAACTAAAATCTAGTTCAGTGTAATGTTTATGAAGTTCTAAATACTTTGTCCTAATAAAATGGGACTCTTTTTGTAGGTTGGAAATCTAACCTGTAATTAGCAGTGTATTTTTATTAATCAACAATACTTAAAAATTGTTTACATGAATTTTTAAATATTTGCTTGGAGCCAGTATGGCTCCAAGCTAAAAATGCATATACAAATATTAAAAATGAGAATAAACTTGAAAAACTTAAAATTTAAGGTTATGTTGGTTACATGATGCAGATGCCCTATAAGGGAATCCAACGACCTATCAAAATTGTTTTTAAATATGGCGTGGTTGGCAAACAATTGGCAAACACGGGTTTATTTTTACTAAATTCCGGAAACGTAGCCAAGTCAACAGAAAAACACAAACGTTTAACGAAAGAAAATGAATGTTTGCCCTCCACGCCATGTTGGATGTCACGGTTTGGATTGCCTGATTGTAGTGCTGTAGGTGCACCATCTATCAAAAAGCACTGTACTAAAAATCTGACTGGGAAAAAGCAGCTTTTGGCCAAACGGCTGGCGTTATTAAACTCAAAAAAAGATATTCTTTTAAGTAAATGAATACTACACTTCTGTTGAAGAAAATGTTTAGCTAAAATTTGTTTATTACGAAGATCTCTCTTCACACTGGCTCATTGCTGCCTGCTCCCCTCTGATTTGATCGCCTTGCTCCCTCTTAATAAATTGATTGCATTATTAGTCAAATTCAAATAACAAAGAACCTCCTTATACAGTGTGTTCCTTAATGGCATGCTAATATCTCAGGGTGTGATTCCACGAGTCATTTTATGAAGAAAAGTTCACATGAACATATGTCCACAACCACTTAAATGTTTTGATTTTTTTTAAATCGTTATTTTTTTAATATCTCAGAAAGTACTTTGGATATTATTTTCAGTTTTAGTATGTATTAGTAGAATATAAAACAACATATTTTAGTTAGAAAAGTTATTGTATTGCTCCACCAGTGGCTTCCCTGCAAACATGTCCTCTGATATTTTTACAAAAAAGTGGTACGTCACTAACATTTTTTCATGTGGATATTTTTTCTGATTAGCCTGGTCTATTCTACATAAAAACGGTCTCTTTTGTTAGAAATGGCCACCTTCACTTAATAGGCATGCTTCCGCCTGCCTTCACATCGAATTGCGTACTCGTTCAAATATCTCCGGCGCATTCCGTATTGTTTCACACGAGGCAACTACTCGCTCTCTTAAATCTTCTAAAGTGTTAATGGGAGTTTTAAACACCAGGGTTTTAAGATGACCACACAGAAATAAATCCAAACTATTGAGATCGGGGATCTTTCTGTCCATTGCTGAGGTCCTCCGCGACATATCCAGCGATTGTTACATATAAATGGTCGCGAACAATTACAAAGAAATGAACAGGAGCTCCATCGTGCATCTACCATATTTGATTCCTTAACGCAGTTGTTATATCTTCAAGCAGCACATTTAGTTCTTCTTGGGAAAAATGCAGGTAAAATGGACCTTTTCCACATTTTTTTTTATTGGCTTATTATAAAATATAGACTTAGTATGCCTAAAAAGTATTTTTTTAAATTTTTTTCTTCGCCACATATATTTTAAAAAAATTGTTAAAATTACCATATATTTCAAATAACGCGCCACTGACGTCATACTCCAGTTCATTGTTGTCTGTTGGCTGCCCTGTCACCATCACTGTCATTTATATTTTGCGTTCTGTCAAGTGAAGTTTTGGTATTTTGGTTTTGGAATATAACAAACTTTTCTGGGTCGCGTGCGCGTGGCATCACAGTCTCAGAACTTAGGAAAAACAAACTGAAATTCTTTAACTGTCAAATGGCAACTGATTGAACTTTTCGTAATATTATTGTTTCTATGTATATTATACATACAAAATGGCAAGTTTTTGGTTTATTATTAATTGTGGAAGTGTGACAATCCGAAACAATGTTAATTTTTATATAACCTCCATTTACAACCAGAAGAAGTTAGAGGTTAAAAGACTGCAACTGATTTCAAACAATTAAAAGAAATGATTTTACAAGAGTCTTCCAAGAATTTTATTAGTGGTACGTTGTTGCATATTAATGTGAGAATCTGATTTTTAACGTGGGTTTATGTTGTAGGAAAAACAGCCGTATTACAAGACCATGATGGTATGTCCAGTTGGACATCCTCTCAATAAGGGATATAATTTAAAACCCATATGTGAAACTGAAACTGCTTATCATAATAATTACTGCTGCTCAAACAAGCAATAAACAGTTCATGGTATAGAAAATTAACATTTTCTATTGGTCTGTCAGTATTTTTAATAATTATTTCTTGTTTAAATTTTAGTTGAGCGAAGGTGTGGAGCTGTACCAGGAGAGAGAAAAGTGTTGAAAGAAATTGTTTTAAGGAAGAAATTTTGCAGGCTTCATAAAGATATTTGATGAGGTACCTACATAAATTAAGAAAGGAAATTCGAGAGTACCTACCCGCTGTCAACAAGTGATGCAATGTGCCCTTTTTAAAGTATATCATGTAGTGTTTAAAAATTGAATGTTGGACTATTGAACATTGAAGAAGTATAAAATTAAAACTTTGAAGTGGTCTAAGTTCAGTGAACATATAAACAAAGTCTGAATGGGCTATGAGTGTTGAATTGTAGCTATAAAAACCCTTTTTGTTATATATAAACTGTGAATGTTACTTTTATTGCTTAGATAGATATTAATATAAAGTATATATGTTATGTTACAATCATTTACTTTTTTCTTACAATATAAACTTTTATAACATAACTTTCTTCTCGATTATTCTTAGAAGTACTAATAGACCTCGGATAATAAATTATTTACTTAATTAGTAAAGATATTTTGTTTTGATTTCAGTTACATGCACGTACCTAAGTACAAGTTCGACGTAATTAACTATTACTACTATAACAATATATAGTAGTAGAGTGATAAACAAAACATAATAAAAAGGGAATATTTAATAAAATAATAATGAACAAATGACTTACATAAAATTATGACATATATTACATAACAATATATTAAAAATAAAATTCTTACAGAAATTATAATGGATTATATAGTCCAAACTATAGATACATTATAGAGGAGGGGTTAACCGATGGAAGAAATTATGTACGTCTTATTACATAGGTACCTCAAGTAGTTTATAGCACCTCAATCTTCATTGCTTAATTTATATGGTGTCTTTTTCAAAAAATTTACAGCGGTTAATACCTCGACCATGTTAAAAAACTAAAAGGAAATACTTCTTGTCGTTAAGTAGTGAACATGTTTTGTCTGGACTAGCAACATATTCCATCTGAATCTGCAATAGTTCAAGGAGTCAATTGCTTCTGTTCCCAATGCCACGAGTTTATAACCTGAAAAATGAATTTTTACGTTAGCAATTATTTATAAAGCAACATTTAATTAGGCAAGTATATATATGAAAAGAATGGCTGATCACTGATAACAATTCTTACCTTTGCAACAAGCTTTTATTCTGTAAATTTCTTGTAGAGTACTTCTTCCACCTAATTTCAAGACTTTTGAATGCTTTGAACTCATCCTTCCGTCTATGCAAACCAAGTAATTCGCAGTATCCATATGTGTAATATTTGGAAATACATCAATATTAATACTAAAGCATTTTTTTCTCAAAATATTAGGATTTAATTCGATGGCAGCAGTATACCTAACCTCTACATCATGCGACAATTCTGCAAAATATGAACTAACCCTCATCCTGACGAACAGAATTGCGGATATAAAAGTATTAAGAACAGTTGCAGATGTTAAATAATCCAACATTAAACTTTTAAATGGCACAAACCCAGCAAAATTAATTTTAAAGAAAAACGTTTTGATTCAATGACAGCTGTTTGTTTTTCCTAAGGTCTCAAAATCTGTGACGTCGGCGCACGCAACCCATAGGCATTTTAAAGTGATTACAGAGCAATCAGAACACAGAACACAGCAAACTTACAAAACAAACCACGACGAAACACTACACAAAACATAAACACCAACCATAACCTAAGTTGTCAAATCAAATGAAAACGATATTTGTTGATTCTAGCATAGATTGTGCAGAATTGTCACTTTTAGCGAAAAATATCTAAAAATCATTTGCTCAGGGGATAAATCGTAAAATAATCATGTTGATTTGCTTTAGTAATAATGCATGCAGAATATTTCACTTAAAAATACATATTTTCATTTCAAATTACCATTTCACCTAAAAATACATAATATTTTTATTTCAAAATTATCAGAATGTAAAATTAATCGTTGCCAACAGAAAAGTAAAAATATATGTGGCAACGTGGAACAGTTCTTTAACTTCTCTACATTTTATTGGCTAATGGAGTGTGATGTCAGCGAACCGCGCAGTTTGAATGATTCATGAAGACCGGTCACTTTGTACTTGGCTAAGTTTTCTTAATTACAATTCTTTACCTTTACTTACCTTACCTTTACTTATGTACCAGTATAACGTTTGATATTAATAAAATGGTAAAATTCAATTTAATGGAAAAGGCCCATTGTCCATTAAGGCGTCTTGGCAGAATAAAAGGGTCTATAAGATTATTACCAATAATTCCTACCCATACACTAACCGATAATTGCTCTTGGAAATGGGTTTCGGTTAGGCCAAGGGGGTTTTTATCCGCCCAGACATGCTTATTAGAGAATTGATTCAAACTGCGGATTTAGTGTAACATTCTGGAACTCTACCTTGGCCGATTATCAATAATTTCCTTTTTTTTTCATTGAATGTTAACTATTTATCTGTAAGGTAATAATATAAAATATTTTTAGAGTCGAATTTATTGATAACAAATCAAGAAAAGTACACTGCCGCTAGCTCAATAGCTCGGAAGCATTTGTGTCATGAGTTGTGCAAGTTTATTTATTATTAAGATGTTATAATAGAGAGAAGACTTACCCACAAATATGTATGATGAGTTAAATTTGGTGTTATGTTATAGTAGAGAGAAGACTTACCTACAAATATGTATGATGAGCTAAATTGGTGTTATGTTATAGGCGCCAACCATTCTTTATACAAGATGTTGATGAATACCAAGTAAATAATATTCCATTACCAAGATCTAAATATTTGTTTTATGTATTTTTTATACAGTAAAATGGAGCTCGTTGAAGTAGCAAGAAATAAGTTTCTGAATAAAAGTCTTAAAATTATAAAATCAGTTTTCTTAGAAACTGGTCAAAACTGGGTTGGTGTCGATCCAAAATAACATCTAAGATTAATTAACATTTACAAACAAATATGGAGAGTATTTACAAGCTACTCTAAAAAAATGTTTATAGAAAATTATTATGGTTAGTCTACCCATAATTTATATGACAATATTTAAATAGAAACTTACTTTTATTAGAAGTTGTTCAAACTAGGTTTTACCCAATCGAATATTAACAGAAAAATAATAAGTTAGTTATATTTTACAAGTTATACCATCTAAACTGTATGTTTTAAGAAACTTATATATTATGGCGAAAGTTTTTAATAATTTACCCATATGTATTAAAACATATATATTAAAGCAAAGCGGAAATAAAATTTGGTGATCACCAAACCTTGTACAGTTGTACCTCAATAATTAATATTTCACTATAAAACTCTGAAGAAAAATTATTTAATTATGACACGAACATGTGAAGTTCGAAAACTTTTATATTTAAGAAAATCAAATGTTATTTCGATATGTTATGTGATAAAAATACTTCATCCATAATGATAAAAGATGTAAAATTTCAAATGTTTTTCTGTGCAAAAAAATGATAGTTAAATTGTGAGAATATTACTTAAATTAAACACTTAACTTAAAAAATCTGTAGTTTTCTTTGAAGAATGTAGGTACAGTCAATGGGGAAAATATTAGGCTTGGCTTTTCTCCAAACAGGAAACCATTACAGCTAGAAGCATCAAGTTAAAAAAAAATAGGCTGCTAAATAAGATGGCGAACGAACATCTCCATTCTAAATTATATAATCACCATTGGGTGGGTATGATAATTTAGCAAAGTTTATCTTCGATCAAAAACCATTGACAAAATGAAATTTTAATTAAGGTTAAGATGTTTAATGAGATTCAAAACTAAAGTCATGATCCAAGGATAAGATCATACTCCAGAAATAAGAAGACTCTACAAGTCGAAAAAAACAATATAATAAACTATATTTTATGAATGAAACTTTGAAACAAAAAGATAATTTTTAGTACTTACGGAAGCAAATCCGGCCATCTTGAAATATATAGCCATGAGGCTAACATTTAACGAAGCATTTCCTTCGCTCGACCATAAATATAGATAATAAGAATAAACAAATGGAGTTTTCTCACATTAATAATGAGACGAAGTACCGATCTTTACTGGTAAAATAAAAGGTACTGGAGTGACGAAGAAAGGTCAACACACCTTACTGCTTGGGTTAGACTCGAACAAGTGAAGAACAAATCTTAAGAAAGGACAAAGGAAACTCATACAGCGGAAACTAGTCAATACAACGATAAAACGTTCTGTGTATTTAATTTATTCAAGCAATAAATTGTTCCAAACGTGAATTATTAATGTTAAATATACCAATATTTTAATTTATTAGATTATTAAGTTATTTACTTCCATGGTTGTTGTTTATTTATTTATGATCATTTATGCCTTTGACTGAATGAATATATTAACAAGTAAACCTGATGACTACAATTCTGAAAATACCACTGATTGAAGTTCACACGCTGTGGAAAATCTCTGTAACGCCTGTACTCTTAGAATATGGTACGGATATAACAAAAATCAACCAAAATTCGCCAAACAATTTGATGACAAATATTTAGAGCTCTGGCAATACTCCCTGTACTCGTCTCAGGATTTCCTGCAGCACCGCTTCCTCAATGTCGGGTGTTCTGACAGTTCGAGGTCTACCTTCCGAAGTACTTTTTTGAAAACTACCAGTTTCACAAAAAAAAACGACGATGAATAGTCGAAAAGGATCGGCTATCTGGTAAAGCATGATTAGGATATCTTTCCTGATACATACTTCTGGCTTTTGTTGCATTACAATCAGCGAGACCATATATGTAATGCATTGTAGCCATTTCCGCACTCGTTTAATTCACCATGTTTACTGAGATATTCGAATATAGCGAAAAAATAAAATAAATTCAATGAAACACTAAATATCGAAGAAATAATACGATGAGATGGTTCTGAACACCAACAACTTACTATATGCCAACAAATAGCGTTTTGAAAATGATGTTTGTAAAAACGTCATTTATTCCAGAATAACTAGATTTAAGTGTACAAAAATTAGACAGGACCACAATAGTTATTTTTATACCAAGGCCGCGAAATTCCTCTTTACGTACCGAGAGAACAATTATCGCCGAGGCCGCTTGCGGCCGAGGCAAGACAATCTCGAGGGCGCTAAAAAATTTCACGGCCATGGTATAAACACTATTTTTTGTGCAACCGTAAGTTATAGTTAGTATAGATGGTGAAAATAACACCACCGTTTATGCTATATTTTGCTAAATAAACGCGGTGGCCTTAACGCCAGAGCGTTTCTATGGAAACGGTACATTTTGAATATATACTTGACAATTCTCGAATAATCGTAAAAATGTCTGAGAGCGATAATGAAATTTCAATTTCTTGTACTCCCCCAGAGTTAAAAAGTATTATAAATTCGGCGCTTGCCGATGTAATACCAGAAAAATCCAAACTGATATACGAAAAATGTTACAGCGAGTTAAAATATAACAATTTTTGCTTGTCATATTTTAGAAATGTCAATTTTGAAGTGACTTAAACGTCAATTATTATAAAAGTGACTTTTAGTAAAGGTAACGGTCGTGAAATTGAATTTCTCGGTCTGTTTTGAGAACATGAAATACTCATTTCACATACGGCTGCACAAAAAATATTTTTGCGAGGTGCGCCGGACCAGACCCAGTGTAGCATATGTTTTTAGGGTCGCTGAAACCGAATCTGGAACTTAATTTACCTCATCACGTCAGGATCTTTTTTTTAAATTAAAAACAATTTTCTTAACCGGTATATTACGAGAATATTCGAAGATTTTTGCGGGTAATATCAATTAATTCACAAACAGGGTATTATTTTTGTAGTAACATTTACATGGTGCCCAACATAAAGATAATTTCACAATAGTTTCCTTTACTATGTAGAGGTTAAATAAATAAAAGAAGCTATTAAAAGTGTTGAAAAAAAAATTGAACCGCCTTCAAAAAATCTTCAAAAACTATCTCTAAAAAGTAAGAACTAAAATTTAACTCAGTTCTGCAAATATCTATCTACCTATTAGTGGAAAGTAGCAAGAAACTACCTTATTACTTTAATATCAATTTATAATATTGCAAAAATATCTGATTTCAAAACTGGCTGCGGTTTTCATCTACAGATTTAAAAAAAAATCCTGATGTGATGGGGCAAAATATGTTTTAGATTCGATTTCAGCAAAAATATTTTTGCGAGGTGCTCCGGACCAAACTCAGTGTAGCATATGTTTTTGAGGTCGCTAAAACCGAATCTGAAATTTATTTTGTCCCATTACGTCAGGATTTTTTTTTAAATCAAGGGAAACCTTAAATCTGTAGATGAAAACCGCAGCCAGTTTTGAAATTAGATATTTTTGCACCGATTTCAAATTGATATTAGGTAATAAGGTACAGTTACTTTCCACTAATAGGTAGACATTTTTGTAAAACTGAGTGAAATTTTATTTCTTGTTTTTTAGATTTTTCTTGAAGATTTTTGAAGGCGATTAGATTTTTTTACATTTTTTTCAACCTTTTTCGCAGCTTCTTTTATTTATTTAACTTCTACATAGTGAAGGAAACTATTGTGAAATTCTCTTTACGTTGGGCACCATGCGAATGTTACTACAAAAATAATAAATACCCTGTTTATGAATTAATTGATTTCCCGGCGACTCCGCCAAATCTTCGAATAGTCTCGTAATGTCTGTTAAAAAAATTGTTCTTAATTAAAACAATTCCTGACGTAATGGGGCAAAATAAGTTTCAGATTCGGTTTCAGCGCCTCCAAAAATATACCCCACGAAAATATACTATTATACTAGGAATAATTTATGTCAAAGTTTCAGATAATTCGGTGAACGGTAACCCGTGCCGCATTCAGGTAGAAATTTGTAGATAAGATTTTATTACGGTAATACACTTAAATTTTACTTAAAATACAAATATCTACCTCTTTTCTCATAATGTTTTATTGGTGTTTCCTAGAAATTATTTGTTTTGGAAGTTTGGAAATATAATGCACCTACGGTAGGTTTTTATGTCAGTTTGCAATTGTGTTTTACAGTGGTGACATTATAAGTTCTAGCATACGTTCCTTTTTGAAAAAACATTTAACGATGGCTGATGTTAGATCCTTACGAAAGGATACTTTCATTTACTTAGTTGGACACTATTCGTGACAAATCATTGGCAATAAATTGCCGTCTAATAGACAAGTATTACAAGTGCTCTTTTATAACATTCGTGAAGTGAAGCTAAGTGTACATGAAAGTGCTAAATTTACAATAAAAGAGGTGTCAGTTTTTTGGGATAAAGCTCGCATTCCGACACGTCAGGATTTTCATTGTGTTAAACAACTAGATAAACTTTATGCAGAGTGGAGGAACTTACAAAAATCGGCTAAAAGGGCCAGTGCGGGAGGTAAAGAAAAAAATTTCGTTGAAAAATTGGACGATCTTTTTGACATCTCATGCAAATGCATTGGAGTTGATGAAAATAGATGAAGATAAGCAGTTTTTAATTAACCAAAGAAAAAAGGGACGTCCTGGATTTATGCATGGTATTGATTACCAACTTGCTTCTCAAGAAAAATCAGCTGAGGAGAAATTACTGAAATTATCCGAACGAATGCAACGAAGTCAACAAGAAAAAGCTAGATTAGAGGAAACAGTCACCTGTCCATCATCAAGTAGTAATTCAGCCGACTCCAACGAAAATGAAGATGAAATAATCGAAGCCCAAGAACAGTTGTTACAAGACCAGCCTGGCCCGTCACAGCCAAAAAAGAGGAGATTGTATCGAACATGTAACATCATCACACCAAAAATAGCCGCTGCATTTGATGCTTGCAAAATAAGCGACAGGTATGGAGTCCATATTTTGACGGCAGTAGCAGAAGCACTAGGACATGACACCACATCTTTGTCCATCAGCAGAACCACACTTCAGCGCTCTAGACAACGCATCCGCGAAGAAAGAGCTGAAATATTAAAAACTGCCTTCGGTAATTCTGAATTGCCGGCCCCAGTCATCCATTGGGATGGAAAACTTTTACCTTCTCTCACTGGAATGGGAAATATCGATAGACTTGTTATCTTAGTTACTAGTGGAGATATTGAACAACTACTTGGAGTACCAGCTTTGCCCAATTCAACTGGAAGAGAACAGACTGAAGCAGTTTATGATGTGCTCTGTGAATGGAATTTGGACGAAAAGGTAATAGCTTTGTGTTGTGATACAACAGCATCAAATATGGGTTATATAAATGGGGCAGCCACACTATTGCAACAAAAATTAGAAAGAGATATTCTATATTTTCCTTGTAGACATCATATTTTTGAAGTGGTTTTGAGAAGTGTGTTTGACACAAAAATGTCTTCCTCATCTGGTCCAAATGTGCCACTATTTAAACGTTTTAGGGAATTTTGGCCTAAAATAGATCAAAATAAACTAAAAACTGGATTTCAGGTATCAAAAATTAAACACATTTTACAACCAGTTAAAGCCGAAATTGTAAAGTTTCTAAATGCAGCTTTAACTTTGCAACAGCCTCGTGATGATTATAAAGAATTTTTAATGCTTTCTAAACTTTTTGTTGAAGAAGAGCCCACTCACACGACATTCTATCAACCAGGAGCATTTCATCATGCACGTTGGATGGCCAAAGCCATTTACTGTCTAAAAATATTTTTTTTCCAAGATCAGTTCCAACTAAGTAAAAAAGAAAAAATGGGTATTGAAGATATATGTCTTTTTATTGTAAAGGTTTATGTAAAGGCCTGGTTTACAGCGTCATTTGCTAGTAAAGCACCGCTTCATGACAGACTTTTGTAAAGAACTCATTAATTATCAAAATATTGACAAAGCCGCAAGTAGGAAAATAGTGAACCATTTGTGATACCTTAATTCAGTAAATGTTGGCTTATCTTTCTTTGATGACGATATTTCAGTTACCACTAAAAGAGAAATGGTTAAAGCTTTGAATAAGAAAGCACCGAATCAAGAGGGTATTAAACGACTTATGATTAGTAACATTACTGACGTTGAAAACAAGGACTTCATATGCGAGAACACTAAACAGTTTTTTCAAAAATTAGGTTTGTCTATGGAATTTTTGGAAAATGATCCAACATGGAGGGAAAATGAAAGTTATACCCGATGTTTCAATATTGTAAACAAAATTAAAGTTGTAAATGATGCCGCTGAGAGAGAAATCAAACTTATTACTGACTATAATGACATTTTAACAAAAAATGAAGACCAAAAACAGTTTTTACTCCAAGTTGTAAATGATTTTAAATCACAGTTTCCAAATGTAAAAAAAGAAACCCTGTCGCATGCTTTGGCCTAGTGCAAAAAATATTGTTTTTATTACTATATGTCTTGTAGATTTAGGATAATATTTGGTACTATGTATGAAAAAAACGTTTCATAATAAAATACACAAAGATAAAACGAGAGTTTTATTTCAAAAACTTCTAGTCTAGTTTTCTTATAGACTACGAATTTACAGTAGTATGATACATGTCATAGTCACAACAGATAATGTCTTTGATATTTTTATGACTTGATTAGTCATTCTAAAGATAAATGTTGCTGATTAAAAAAAAAAAACAATGCGTCAACCAAAGAATGTAAATAATTCCATTTACTTTTATTATTGCATAATAATGCATTCTGCGGCACCCCTTGCCTTCAATTTGCCTCAATAATATTTTGAGGGGACTGTTTTTTCTTCAAATGGAACCATTTGCAGGGGTGAGAAATAAAAAATTTCGATTTCGAAAAAGATGGGCCACCCTAGACTGGTCCTGTGTTATTAGTCAACACTGCTAAATGAAGCAATTTGAATATAATTGTTTTAATCAAGAGAAAAACGAAAGAGACCGTATTCATGTAGAATTGACCAGGATAATCAGAAAAAATGTCCACATGGAAAAATGTCAGTGGCGTACCACTTTTTGGTAAAAAAGATCAGAGGACATGTTTGCAGGGACGCCACTGGTAGAGTGATAAAATAACTAAAATAAGTGATTTCATATTCAATTAACACATACCAAAATTGAAAATAACCTCTAAAGTATTTTCTGAGATATTAAAAAATAACGATTAAAAAAAATACAACACCCTGTACCAAAAAATTTAAGCCGTTGTGGACATATGTTCATATGAACTTTTTTCATAAAATGACTTAAGGAATATGAAATATTAGCACGTCATTAAGGGAAACCCTGTATGCTGCAAGCGCCTTAACCAGTTTCAACTAGATTTTTGTAGACTAAAGGATCTGTAGTGTTAGGTTTTAGATGAACTACAATATTAAGTTTACTAAAAAACGGATAAACTGAAAAACGTGCTCCTGCTGTAGAACCTCCCAGAATCGACCTAAGTCGAAGGCAAAATAAAAATTCGACTTAGGTAAAAAATTCATTTAACATACAAGTCTGAAAGGATTCGGAGTCATAAACTAGCACAAAAGGACCGATATGAGTTCATTAAGACATGAGGCACAACCGGGTGAAAATTCAAAGAAACACCGAATTTTCACTTAAGAAAATATGTTTTGGTTCAGGCCATGAGAGTGAAAGTATATTGTGGTCATGGGAAAATGAACCAAAAAAAGTACAATTTTTGGTCAAGGAATAACGAGAGGAATAATAAACAATAAGCTTTTACGAAATTATTTTTAACTTTTTAATTCCTCCATAAAAGACAATGACCATGATGAAGATACAATTATTATGGATATCATTCATAAGAATGAATATAACATTTTAACTATGTTACATATCAAAAAAGATGAAATCGACAAATGTGGCGAATAGACTAGGCACGTTTTCAAAAAAGAACAATGCAAGAAGCATATCATGTAACAATTGGGAAAACTACGTTTTTAGAATATTTCGACCCCGCTGAATACGAATCTGCCTGTTGCCAAAGCGAAATTTGGACCGGAAGTCCGGTATCCAAGATGGCTATCAAAACTCTGTTGCCCTATATCTCCCTTGTTCGTTGGCTTAAAATAATGATCTAAACGACTGCTTAGTGGTTTTCTCGAATGTCAAACATATTGCAATGCTAAAAATTTACTTACCTTAAGTTTGGAGTGCATGGGTTCCAAGATGGCGCCCAAGATGGCCGCCGAAACTTTGTTGCTCGGAAGTAAGCAAGGAAGCAAAGAAAAGAAAACGACCATTTCAAATTTCAAAGATTGTTTATTGCAAGATTGCAAAGATAAAACAATCATTCAAGTGTTTTTAGCTTATGGCAAGGTGGCAAGGAAGATAAAAAATCAATAATTTAAAGAGTTCAAACATTATCGAGAGTGGTGGCACAACTTGGTGCAAGTCAGTCTATTTTTCTTGCACGTGCACATTGTACTCAGGCACTGGGCTTAAAATTTCTGGTTGAAGAGGTTCTTCTGCAACTGATTCTTCAATTTCTAGTTCATCTTCGCCAGATTCAATTTCCGTTTCTACAATTTCTTCATTTTCATCAAACAATCTGCGTATCCACTATTTCCGCAATTACGTGTCCACTATTTCTCACATAATTTTAAAATCCGATGGAAATAGTAGACGCGCCTCTGTGTGAAATCGGCTGAAGAAAGCGACGAATTTCCTGTTGGAGAACACAACCTCACTTCCAAATACCTTCGTTTAATACCTAATTGACTTCCAGCACATATATTTTTTTTGTAATCGTAATTATGGACTCCGAAGACACGAAGTTAATACTTCAATCTATATGTAAAACATTTTTCAAATCATGCCATTTAAATAAATAAATTTACTTACCGGCTTAACGCTGCTTGTATATCATAAATGAAAGATTAAAGTATGACTTACACCATAAAACAGCTTCTTAGCGCAAAATCTGAAATTCTTATGAGGTTCGTTCACTATTCCCCCCCTTCCACTATTACATGCGCCTCCCCTACCTTCAGTAACACAATTTTGTTACCAAATTGTATTTCGGAAGATGTAAAATATTACTTAAAAACACGTAACACACACACAGTAGTACACATTCAACCATTAAAAACTATATATCTGACAGATTTTACACTCCAAATACAACAAGACGCATGGAGCGCACGTAAACACAAAAAAGTTTCGGCGGCCATCTTGGAACCCATGAATTTCAAAGTTAAGGTAAATAAATTTTGAGCATTGCAATGTGTTTGGCATCCCAGTAAACCCCTAAATAGTCGTTTATATCATTATTTTAAGTCAACGGACCAGGGAGATATAGGGCAACAGAGTTTTGGTCGCCATCTTGGATACCCGACTTCTGGTCCAAATTTCGCTCTGGCAACAGGCAGATTCATATTCAGCGGGGTCGAAATACTCTAAGAACGTTGTTTCCCCAATTGTTACATGAAATGCTTCTTGCACTTTTTAGAGATGAATTTCCTACTTATGGGCCTAGTCTAGAAGACGCGTAGCGTCTATAGGCAAATATTGGCAAAAAAACCGTAAAAATGGACAAGGTCGGTTTCTCACATAAAACAAGTTTGGATCCACCCAACGTCTCATAATTTGGACGAATGCGTTGGATGATCAATACAAAGCGATAGTAGGAAAGCCAAATGCAAGGCTTTCCAAATAATAAAGTTATGGAGAAAATCGCCTTGTGCACAAATGACTCAAAAAGCAGATTTGCCAAAAAGTCGCTCGAAGGCGAGTCGTTGTTATTTTCCCTATATTATTGAACTTGCATGGGGACCAGTAAGTCGTGAGACTGACATAACCTTATTAAACTGATGCATTAGTCGAATGTGTTTGTGAATGATATAATCACGATATAGAACTTTAAAGCTAATCAAAAGTGAATCAAAATTTTTTAAGTAAAATATTTTTATATTATTTTCAGTCAGCCATAATTACTAAAATTACCAAAACTCACAAATTTTAAAGCGCTTGCATTAAATTCTGGGGAAGTTGCATAAATCTTTTCTACCAAATTGATTGTTAGCGCACGCTCTCATTTGTATGGTAAAATTTATCTTGCCTTAGTTGGGGAGGTGTGATTTCACATTATATAATTTATTGGATAGGATATTGCAGAATTTCATTGTACTTGTTTTAAACCTTTTAAATAAATAGTATTCTTTGAACTATTTGCATTTTATTGATATTATGACTTATTGCGAGTCTTAATCTCTTGAGGGTTTTCGTTTGGAAGACCGGAAACACTGAGTTATCGACGTCTCATGACTCCGCAAGTTTGAAACTTAGTGTTCTGGTCGCCTTACGGGAGCTCGATAGGGATTTTTATGCGATTTTTCAGGAATCATTAAGTGTAGAATCCGTTATTAGTAGGTATACAACTAAAAATCACGTCAAATTTAAATCCCGTCAGAGAGAAATCTCGATAGGGATTTTTTTATGCAAAAATTACAAAAATCCTTAGGCATAAAACCCATTATTACTACGTAAATAAATAAAATCCCGACAGAGAGAGCGTAGTTAATGATCTGAGGCCAATATTTTTGGCTAAAGATGTCGGTCTCGGATGACTGGGGCCGGGCAGGACTATTGCCCTTTACCCCAATGCATCGCTGTAGATCGGGGACCAGCCTCGTGCAGGGCGGGCGAACTTACTTTACGTCGGCCCCACTCACAAATGTGAGCTCTGCAGACGATTTCAGTCCACCCCCCTGGGTCCTGGCTCGTTGGACCTTGCTGGCTAAGGCCTCTTCTGGCGTTCTTCTGTCTTCGTCTTCTGCTCTTCGCCAGCTTGTTTGCCCCCCGGGGGGTAGTCATCGGTCTGTTAGGTGTGTTGGGTTTTGTGGCGGGAGTGACTGCCGGTACACAAGATGCCAAGAGGCATATGATCTGAGGTGGTGCAGCCTTGACCTATTACCTATTCTATCGAGTTATATCTTATCTCGAACCCGCTTGGAAGTGGAAGAATGGGCGGAACGCGACTGGCGCCCCTTAATAAATAAATTGGTGTCATGTTACTCAGACGCACGGTAGTGAGTTCTTTTACATTCCCACCGGCGCCTCCGCCACATCAGAAAATTTAGTGTCTTGCGATTTTATTCATTATTAGTCTACTTCAAATAATAAAAATACGTTCCAATATATCGGAAATGCCTTAGCTAGTTTGAAAGAAAGTTTTGTAATGACTAAAGGATCTGTCATGTTAGGTTTTAGATTTACTAGAACATTACGTTTACTAAGAAACCTATAAACTGAGAAAACAGGTCCCCCGCCATATTAATATTACATTTTATTTTGATTTGCGTTGAGAAATAAATTCTCTTCTATGCATTATTAACCAATGTCAATTCATTAAAATTAAATTCATTGTCAATATTTAAGAATCTTTCATGTTACGTTTTAGATTTACTAGAATTATTGAATTTAGGTACTAAAAAAGTATGAACTTAAAAACGGGATCCCACCAGCGACTCGGCCATATAATTAAACGTAATTTTGATTTGGTTTTTTAATAAATTCTTTGCATTATTAACTGAATCCAGTTAATGAAAAATGTTCTTAAGTGCTTGATCGCGCGTAAGTCGAAAACGCCTGAACCAATTTTAATAAAACTTTCTACAATGACTTAAAAATCTCGCAAATTAGGTTTTAGATTTATGTACTAAAACGACTAAATTTACTAAAAAAGTATATGGGTGACTCTGCTATTCTATTAAATTTCATTTTTGTTTGCGTTTCTAAACAGTTTCCATGGATTATTAAACAACTTAAAATAATATTATATTGAGCTTAAATCTACTGAATCAACTTATATTTTGTTTGCAACTGCTTAATAATCTAGAAATTAGGGCTTACTTATTGAAATTACTATATTTATAAAATTCATTTGTTTTAAAAAAATATTAATTGATTGATTGATTTAGCAGCGTGCGGTAGGCATTACTGCCACTCCCAGGGTTATACAACTGGGCCTGCTACGTGCACGCTGGGTTGGACTACGGTCATGCTTGTTGCCAGCATCGAGAGCCACATGGGGCATGGTAAAGGAATATGGGATGGGAGGTGTATATTTGTATATTTGTGAGATGCGTTACCGCATTGTGTCGTGAGGGAGCTTTAAACCCCTTTTTTGTGTTTTTAATGTGTCTTAATATGGCATATTTATGCTTCTCTTTTTGTGTTTCTGCTTCTTCGAATTTTCTTTTTCTGAGTCTTCTGATTCCTCGGTTTCCGATGCTGGGTTGAATTTAGGTCATGCTTGTTGTCAGCAGCGAGAGCCACATGACGCATGTTTTTTTTTTGGAATTCATTTTTCCCCTCGCTTTTCTTTCGCAGTTTAATTATGATCCTCTCGATTGTTGCTTTCTACGTGGAACATGGCGTCCCTATTTTTAGTCTGCTGCTGTTCAGTGTTAGCGCTTTCTTCAGTAGGATTTCCGCTGTCCTTTTTGCTTTAACCTTCTTGATCCTTTCCCTTATCTCTCTGCTTACCAGGATATGGTCTATTTGTGTAACGGAGCTTCTATTACTCCTAGTCCAAGATCCCAGAGCTGCCAGACCTACGTCATTTTAGCAAAGCTAATATTTTGACAACAAATAGTGTAATATCTAGTTAAGAACGTATGCGTATTTGCTAGTTTGAAAGTGGGGCCCTTTTGCAGAAAACAGGTACAAAAGGTACATAAGAATTTTACTCAGTACGTTAAATTATGATAGCTGGATTATTTTACAAGTGACACGCTAACTACATGGTGTAAGCGTCAGCCTCCATAACGAAACTTGTTCACTCTTTCCTGACGGGTAGATCGCTGCAGGTCAGAGTGAATAATAAACTATCAACTCGGCGGGACATTCGCGCGGGCGTCCCCCAGGGGTCATGCCTGTCACCAAAACTATACAACTTATATATCTCCGACTTCCCGGAATTCCCGAATTCGAACCTCGCCAAGTACGCCGATGACACGGCCATGTACGTGCATTCACACAATGCACAGGCAGCTAATATGTTGCTGAAGGCTCACTTGGCCCGTGCTACGGCATATTACGACAAGTGGAAAATTCGGATCAATGCCGAGAAGTCGGAATCAATTCTATTCACGCGCCGTTTCACCGAAAATCGGATTCTAACACCACTTTCGATCGGGGGTCGCCAAATTCCAATTAAACGGTGCGTGAAGTATCTAGGGGTGAACTTGGACAAGAGACTGACGTTCAACATTCACATAAACGAGACAGTACGCAAGGTCTACTCCATGTCCAGGAGTCTGTATCCGCTCCTGGCAAGGGGTAGCGGACTCAACAGGACAAATAAAAAATTGTTGTATACGATGGTGATCAGGCAGGCCATCACATATGCGGCGCCGGTATGGTGCAGCATACCGACCACGACAATGAGAAAACTCCGAGTTCTCGAACACAAATTTATGCGCCTCATCTCTGATTTGGGCAGATACACCTCCCTCAGAGATCTATATAATCGTTGCCACGACATAACGCCACTAGCGGACTACGTCCAAGACATCTCACAAAAATTCTATCAATTCAAGCTGGGCGATAGTCCGCTAACCCGCAACATAACACGAATCAGACAGCATAATGCGATCCTTTTCGATATCCGACACCCCCTACCATACCAGGCGTTGCCTATCTTTCGGCAACCTCTCTAATCACACTTTCCTCTACGACAACTTCTCCTTTCCCCACCTTTAATCCTCACCAAAACCTACAACCAACCCCTCTCTATTTAATCTATTTGTTTTTACCTTTTTTGTTCCTTGCCCATTTTTTGTCTCTAAATTCAGTCTCGACCAATAAATTCTTAACAAACAAACAATTTCACATAACATTACACACTTTTAACTGTCCACGACACTTTCCTGGCGTCAGGAAGACTACCAGGGTGGAATTGTCTCAAACGGGTTTTTCGTTGAGTTTTGTTTTCCCGTGCCAGCAATCAAAATTTTTAAGTGTTCGCGTGTGCGCGAAATCGATAGTTTTACAGTTTTAATTTTGATTATTTTTAAGTACCCTCGTGTACTACGTTGCACGATACTGTTAAATTTAAGCCTTTCCCTATTAGGCAGGAGTTTTAACTCACAATTAATTTTCGTCATCGCCAAACCGGACCCTCCCCGCCCAGCCTCACACCCACCTCGGCGATGTTCGCCGTGGTTGTCTGGCTGGCTCCGGGCCGGACTCTGGAATGACGCATTATTGTATGTGAATATTAATAAATGCTTGTTGTTGTTGTTGTTGTTGTTGTTGTTGTTGTTGTTGTTGTTGTTGTCAGCCTCCAAATCCGAAGGTCCGAGGTTCGATCCTGAGAGTTCTCAGCTTTTTTTTTTCAACAAATATTAACTTAAGGTGGCGATTACCAAGAAAGAGACAACCGAAAGGGAAATATTTATTATTTTTGGCCATAACTTTTTTTCTTAGTACGTATATTTGAAAAAAAAAACTGAGAATGCTCAGGGATCGAAACTAGATATTACACTATTTGTTGTCAAAATATTAGCTTTGCTAAAATGACGTAGGTCTGGCGGCTCTGGGATCTCACTCTATCCAGGTGTCAATGCAGATTTGACTTTTGTTTCATGTATTTCTTATTGTTAAGTCAAACATGTGTGCTAAGTTTTTTAGCGCGTTTCCATTTTCGGTAGGCCATGTGTGGAGTAAAGTTTTTCCTATTATGCTTTTGTCCTCCTCCGTCTGATCGTCTTTTCCTATATGTGAATTGAATTCTCCTAATAGTATGATGGACATTTTTCTTGATTTTTCATAACGTTGGTGTGTGCCGGTGTTTTCTCCTTCTAACTGATGGCTTAGTGCTCCATTTAGACAGTCCTTTCTTCAGTTATTACTGATTTCTTTCTCCTCTTTGCCGCCTGGTACGATTTCACTGCACTATATTTACTATGATTTACTGAGGGGAAGCACCGTGTAAAGTTTTGGTTTGTATACCTAATTAAATACTAAGGGCGAGTTGTACCAACACGCGGTTAGTCCTAATCCTGTGTTAAAAGTGGGTTAAGAGCAATCTCGCGTTGTACCAAAGCGCTAACCTTGAATTTTAAGGTTATGAGACGCACTTAACCCTGTAAAACTTAAATTAGGTCGTGGGGTGGGTTAGTAAAAATGTCATTTCAAATTTTGACACTTCCGTCTTGAGTATACAGTGTACATTGTCATTACTTAATAATAGTTTTATGAGCCGTTATCTCTTCGGTGTTATGTTAATATTTATAATGCATTTGACACAACTTGACAAGTTTTTTATGTAACTCGCATCGCTAGCAACTTGCACTGTCGCACTTATTCCACAGAAAAGAGAACTACCAGAAGCGACACTTAAGCTTCCCGTCCAAATTCCATTGACGCCAACTTCTTGTAGGTATTTCCGGCTGTTCATTTATTGAAAAATATAGTCGAATTGTTGGATATATGTCACAGAATGTTATCTTGAGAGCAATGGCACGTAGTGGAATCATCGATTGTAGTTATGTCTGAAATTTGGTATTTGGTTTACTGAGTTGATTTCGAAACTCTTTTTCTTCTACAAAAACTCTGGTAAATGGATCCGAGCGGATACGGAGGGGGGGTAAAAGTTGAAAAAAAAATTTGCAGTTACGAACGAAACCGCGGTATTATGAAAGTACATCAACTCCACCACCCCACCAAAATTTCAGACCAAAACTACGGGACGTTTTTTGGTGGGAATTTTTTAAAATTTTCAAAAAAAAAATTTTTGTGGTTACGGACGAAACTTTGGGTACTTGTTCTATTCAACGTCAATAATGTCGGAAAAATAATTTCAGACGTTTCCCATTTGCCAATTTTAAGATATAAGGGTTGAAAGTTGCAAAATAAAAAAAAAATTGTTTTTTAAATGTTAGTAAAATGAGGTTGAAATTGATGAAAACGTCTGAATAGCTCATTATGAGTTGTTAAGGGGTTCAAAAATGATATATTTTGCTTTCAGACGTTTCCATTGATTTTCACCCCATTTTTGCAACCAAGTGGTCATCAGGTTTTGACTCCAAATTAAAAAAAAAAATAGTCTAACAGAAGTTACCATGATTAAAAGTACTCGCTGTCGTCAGCACCCGATTGCAATTTTCATCCAGTTAATAGACTTATTGAAATATTTTATTAATATTTTAAAACAAAATTGATATATTACTTGATCTAGGTTAAGTTCTTTTGAATTTGAAGGATATGCTGTTTATTGCAGTTCGATATCTTGCATATCTTCCTATTTTTGTGAAGTTAATCAGAAACCTTTGCAACATTTTACTCCAAAATTGCAATAAAACATAGTTTATATAAATAATGACAGTTGCACGCCTCTCACGATCACCCTGTGTGATGGATATGACCCAATTAGAAAATATTCTATAATGCTATTTTATATATTCTCTTTGAAATAAAAATTTTAAGTCTAACATAAGTTAGCGTGTTTCTAAGAAACAGTCTACGCACACATACATACACGCACATACACGTTTTATTCGATATCTGAGTTTATTGTACGACGAAACGGATTTATGTATATATATTTTTTTCTGCGATGATTATTGAAAATTCTTGTCCGGTTATAGTATACCTAGTTATGATAATAAAGCGTATAGTTAAAAAAAATATTTCGAACTAAAATTAATGAATTCAAGCAACTTTAGACTGCAGCGCATGTCAATCCATGAAATAATTCGAACGCCTCAACAAAGTTTTAGTTTGGCCAATTCAGTTAGACGCTCAACGACGCCGACGTCGGTCGATGTTGTACTGCGAATTCACCTGAAAGCACGTGATACATATTTAAATCAGTCGTAAACACATTTGAATTTATTAGAATTTAAAAAAAAATTACCAAAGTGTATTCGTGAAAAGTGAGCTAGAGAATAAAAAAAATTAATAAGTTTTATATTTATAATAAGTGTTATTTTTTATATTTCTATATAATGTACAGTGTTTTAGTAAATTAATAATGAAGTTTGTTCATTTAATGAGAATGTCCGGTTTAATTTTTTTTGCTGGTAAGTTTATTTAGAACAAAACTATCTTGTTAAAAAAATAAATTTATCATTATCTATAGATATTTGAATGCTTGACCGCATAGACAAAAAAAATAGTATTGGTGCTGCTACATCTCATTTATTTTAATAACTAGTTCGTTTAAGATATATAAACATTTAATCCCTGCAACAAAATATTAAACAAAACTAATAGTTTTATTATTATGTCCATTAACATAAATAAAATTTATATTCAAATAATTAAAATGAAGCTTAAGTACTTTAAATAACATAGCGTATATTATTATAATCTGATTAAAAGGAAATATAAATGGGCGAGCAATTTGGAATACTGCTATTTTGTTTATTTTCATGTAATTTTTACAAATAATTGTGGTCAGTTGCTTGTAAAATGAGGCACTCTGATTTATTGTATGTTAATATTGTTTGACCGTAGGCAGGTGTCAACCAAATTAGTTTCGCACGTGGAGAATAGTTAAGTTTACCAATAGAAAATTTTGAAATACTGGATTTTTTAGAAATTCATTTATTCTTTTGATCACATATCAATGTAAAGAAGTTCAAGTTTCAATTAATTTCATTATTCTAGGATAAAAATGAACAATTCATCTCGTAAAAAAACAGTCAACATGAAGTATCATAAAAGTTTCGAATTTAGCGTGATTAGAGAATAAAAAATAAAAATAAAAAACGTATATTGCGTTGTATATCTAATATTTCTAGTACCCATTCTTGTAAAGGGGTATTTAGAGAGTGTAATATTAACCTTGCCATGTTTATACATTTTTGAAATGTGTGTTTATGTTTATCAAAATAAGAATGTATTAATTGTAAATAAAAATATTCATAACATAAATACCCGTAGCAAGGAAGATTTTAGAATACCATATGCAAGACTAAATATAACTTGCAATTCCCCAAATTACATGGGTCCAAAAATGTTTAATTATTTACCTACAGAATGCAAATTAGCTAGAAGTTTACAGGATTTTAAAAGTAAATTAAAATTGTTTTTACTGTCAAAATGTTTTTATTCTGTATGTGATTTTTTTACCTAGTTTTTTTAAGGTATATGCTTGTAAAGTTGACTATTCCTATACAATTGTAATGTTGTCATTATGGAAAATAAATTATTATTATTATTATTATTATTATTATTATTATTATTATTATTATTATTATTATTATTATTATTATTATTATATTATTTAGGTATAAAAAATAGCCTACGACCTATTCTCAGACCTAGCAAATATACACCAAAAATTTCATAAAAATCGGTCAAGCCATTTCGGAGGAGTTCGATAACAAACACTGTGACACGAGATTTTTATATATTAGACTAGCTGACCCAGCAAACGTTGTTTTGCCATATAAATTATAAATTTTTGTTCAAAAAATAAAAATAAAATTTCTGGATAGGGCAACCCTTATCACCTAGGGGTATAAAAAATAGCCTACGACCTATTCTCAGACTTACCAAATATACACCAAAAATTTCATAAAAATCGGTCAAGCCGTTTCGGAGGAGTTCGATAACAAACACTGTGACACGAGATTTTTATATATTAGATTATGCAAATCACAACTTACACACTTTTTTATTTATTATGAAAATACCTACTTTCTGTATATTGTTGTCCTAATCTGGGCACGCTAATATACTAGTTAGGTAAATACTTTAAAACACTCATTATTGGAGAATAAATCATAACAACTACTCTTCTAGCTAATGCTGACAAAGTATTGAATTAGATGATGGGATTCTTAGCATTTTAAAGCAAAAAATATATCAAAAATACTTAAATCAATTATTCAAATTTAGTCATCACAATTTTTTATTTAATATTGATACTGTATATTGACACCTTAACCGGGTCACGCTAATATACTACTTAGGAAAACACTTTAAAACACTTATTATTGGAAAACCAATCAAAACAACTACTCTTCCTGCCGATACTGACGAAGTATTGAATTACATGATAGGATTTCTGGCATTTTAAGGCAAAAGACATATATTGAAGATACTTAAATTATTCATAAAAATTTCTATTTCAACTCTAGAAAAGTTGTACAAATTTTTTCGAACTCGTTAGTTCTCATCAGTAGAGTATAGAAACATTCGTTCATTATTTACAAGCCTATTCTTGATTTATTTTTACAGATAATTATTTTTTATTTATTTGCTTTTATCATGATTAGAGAATATTATTTAGGTATTATGCAAATCACAACTTACACACTTTTTTTTATTATGAAAATACCTACTTTCTGTATATTATCTTGGTATAATAAGAATAGCATTATTAATAAATCCTGTGGAAGTTGATCCTATCCACAAAACGGCCTTTAGTTCTTGGAGGACTGTAGAATGTAGACGAAGGGTTGTGCTCTCCTAGTCTCATCTCTCAGACATGTTTTAATGGGTTTAAGTCTGGAGACTTTGGTGATAACCTCAAATGAATAACTTCATTGGTCTCAAGTTGATCCAAGACAATTAAAGGACGCTGAGGTTTTATAACATATACCCAGTTAAATTACGAAAACTCTCGGACAAAATTAATATCTAGTTGAAATTTTTAGGATATTAACTTTGTCATTAGTTAAAATACATAAAATCTCAACGCTCTTCACACTGATGCATCACCGCTAAAACTATCCGTAATGACACTTTCAGTTTCTTGCTTATAACTTTGAATCTAAGGTTTTAGACGAAAATATCAAGATAAGTAATATATGCAGAATAAAATTGTCTTTTTAACGGTATATAATATGATATACTTATATTTACAATTAATTATTTTTTATTTATTTGCTTTTGTCATGATTAGAGAATATTATTTAGGTATTATGCAAATCACAACTTACACACTTTTTTATTTATTATGAAAATACCTACTTTCTGTATATTGTTGCCCTAATCTGGGCACGCTAATATACTAGTTAGGTAAATACTTTAAAACACTCATTATTGGAGAATTAATCAAAACAACTACTCTTTTAGCTAATACTGACGAAGTATTGAATTGCATGATAGGATTCTTAGCATTTTAAAGCAAAAAATATATTGAAAATACTTAAATCATTTATCCAAATTTAGTCATTCACACTTTTTTATTTAATATGAAATTATCTACTTTCTATATATTGTACCTTAATCGGGTCACGATAATATACTTCTTAGGAAAACACTTTAAAACACTCATTATTGGAATGCCAATCAAAACAACTACTCTTCTAGCTAGAAGAGTAGTTTTTTTGATTAATTATTATCGAATAATAAGTGTTTTAAAGTATTTACCGACTAACTAATACTACTACGTGAGAAGTTCGTTCTAAAGCTATAACTACAAATGGAGTTTTCCAATTTCTTGTTTAACATAGACACGAAAGGTTTTAGATGTAAATATGAAAATAGATAATTCATACAGTATTTAATTCTCTTTCGAAATCTATATGCATCATAATATACTTACCATAATGACTACATCACAAACCAAGTCAATTAATATCGTGCGCAATTACGCTTATATTAGTTACGGCAATTATATTGTATCAAAAGCAAAAAAAAATTCAATCGAAATTAGAAATTTTCTGTCCGTGTCGCAACAGCACATTAACTGACAACAGTAGAATAAAAAGCCCTGATATTAATTTATAAAGGCTTTCGAAAATTAAATTCAATACTCTGGGTAGCCAATTAGATATAATCAAAAAGTTGGTATGCAACAGTTTTGAATTAGCAATTCATCATTCAACTTTGACGCTACCAAATACCATGTTATTTAGGTAAGCCGATTTCGCAGTTATCCTATTATAATAGAATAACTGCGAAATCATTTATTATTTAAAATATTCATCATATATTAGGAGTGAATGAATAAATGAATAAATATATTTATTTCAGTAGGACTAATATCCTAATACACATACAAACAGTGACGTAGCCAGGATAATTATTCGGAGGGGGGCTTTGAACATTTTGAAGGTATTACTCAGAAACGAGTAATCGAGGCGGGGTATATGACAAAAAAGTCTTTAAATTGAATGTCTTTCAAATTTCGTTACTTTAAAAATCCCTGCAGTCGATTTATATTTTCGAGGCGTCGTGTCGCCCTATTTGATGAAGGCGTTGAAATTCACTTTGAAAGTGGTAATTGACTTCACCTCTTTTTATAGAAATCAAATATTTCCATTTCTTTTTTCGAGAAATTGGTGCTCGGGGTTTTCAGTGAAGTTCTGTTCAAAACCGAAATTATTTAAAATGTAATAATATCACATAATAATGTGAGCTAAGAGCTACAAAGAAACAACTTACTTTACTTCACCTTGTTCAGTTTTGTGACGTGGTTCCTTCCAGTCGCCTAGCGCATAAACCAGTGGAAGCGTCACTTTGACGCCGAGATCTACTTCGGTATCACTCGGGCGCCACCTTTACAATTTTTACGTGGGGCAAAGGTCCCACAATAGCCTCCTCAGGCAGCCTGTTGCAGTAAGGCTGGGATAAACTCAATGAAGAAACGGAAATGTCCACAGGTCAAAAGAGTGGATGAGATTTTTATTCACATTCAGCAGTAAAACAACAAATTCGCAGTAGCAAAAAAAAAAATAATAGATGATCACGGAGCAACTTTATAAGGAGTTCATTATAAATAATGTCAACTTAAAATATGTCATTTAATATATCATTTAATAATTTACAAAATTATGAGAATGACTAGAGTTTGACTAAAATTCGATTTAAAATCCGACTACAACCAAACGGAAAGAAGATTTTTACTACTAGTTACCAATTAGCGGAAAGTAACTTCGGCAACAGTGGTGGCAAGCAAGCGGTTCTCAAGATGGCGGATATGCTAAAGCAGTAATAAAACATAGCAAAGAAAATAATCAAGCAGCAAGCAAAAACAGACAGTGTTTGAATATCAAGCGATTACAATTATTTGCAGCAGTTAACATGCAGGTGGTAATTCTGTTTCGGAATAATCACGGCTGTCCCAAGTCAAAACACTGTATAAGCCAATTTCATCAAAAAACATATTTTTACATTTTTTGATATGCAGTATCAACATCTACCAATCCGTGGTCGAGGAAAATTAAAATTCCATGTCTAAAGTCCCTGTGTAAACAATAATATCCACTGTATATCCACTAACCGAATCAAGTTACTAATTTAAAACACTGAACATCCATAATTTTTTAAATGGTTTTATACAGTGTTTTGACTTGGGACTAGAGATGTAAAAGTGTATAATACAATTGTATAATACCCGGTACAAAACGTATTTTATGGTACGGTATAAAACTTTTTAATACCACAGGTATTAAATAAAAGTTAGGTTATGTTATTTCAACTCATATTTATTATTATTTATTTGAATTGATCGTATTATTTTGTTTAGTGTCTTTTTTACTTCAATTACAGGATTGGAATGATATCTTTATCTTCAAAATAGGAAGACCTTCAAAGTTTGATAAGTATGTTTTGAGATTTTTGATCCTGTTGAATCCAAAGTCAAACGAAGGGAAGTGTCAAACGTACAGATGTACATTTTGTCAATGTTCATTTTGCAAGAAACTATTTTAGAATGGTGAAGTATTTGTTGAAATGTGAGAAAACACGAAAACAGATGCTTCCCTTAATAGATATTGTACGTATTATACGGTATTATACAAATGTATTATACACAAACAAATAAAATACGGTATTTTTACATCTCTACTTGGGACAGCCGATCACATGACGTTTATATTGGCAGGAAAGTCAGGGGGTATTATCAGAGCGGCTAACACGTGTTGAAAATATAAAATCTTTAATTTCTAGAATTTCCGATTTTCGGATTAAGTCCCTTTAACCAAAATAACCAAAATAACCAAAATAAAATGGACTTAAGGCTGTGTTACCAAGGTCAAATATCGCGTTCGTTAATTCGTCATTTTGTAATTACTTCGGGGAAAGTATTCTTAAAAACGAACCAACAGAATTCAGATTTGATTTAATTATTGAAACTAGTTAACTTAAATCTGTTACGTATCATAACTTATATTTGAATACTAAATGAAATTAAGTTTCCAAAGTTTCCTCCTCTGAATTATTAAACGTGAACGTACCCGTCAATAATTAGAGAATATTATTTAGGTATTATGCAAATTACAACTTACACACTTTTTATTTAATATGAAAATACCTACTTTCTGTATATTGTTGCCCTAATCTGGGCACGCTAATATACTAGTCAGGTAAATACTTTAAAACACTCATTATTGGAGAATCAATCAAAACAACTACTCTTCTAGCTAATACTGACGAAGTATTGAATTACATGATAGGATTCTTAGCATTTTAAAGAAAAAAATATATTGAAAATACTTAAATCATTTATTCAAATTTAATCATTCACACTTTTTTATTTAATATGAAATTATCTACTTTCTGTATAAATAAAAAGTGTGTAAGTTGTGATTTGCATAATACCTAAATAATATTCTCTAATCATGATGAAAGCAAATAAATAAAAAATAATTAATTGTAAAAATATACCCGTCAATCTTCCGTAATTCATCTATAATGATTTTGTATTTTTTAATGGAACTCAAATATTCAAATACAATGTGATACGTGAATAAATATATTTAACGCAAAAAAGTTAAAAATCCGCATAATATTTGCTACAATAAAAGATTACTTGTTTAGAAAAATTTGAGAAATTATACCAATATTAGTTTGACGTTTTGCTAGTAGATGCCGCGACAGAAGTCGTTCGAAGTGGTGACACTGCTATAATAATACTAGAAAGACAGTATGAGCAGGGTCGGAATGGATTTTAAAAGAATTTTAATTTCCTTACCGATTGAATTGTCCACATTATCTATTACTGATCACGTTTTTAAGATCGTTTAATTTATTTTTATTTATGATTGATAGGACTCGGTCTCTTAAGTGCATATACTAACTACAATACAAAGAGAATTGCCAATGCGGCTATTTATGCACGGCTTTTTTTCTCAGGCTGTACGTAAAAACAAAGTAGCCATTACGATTTTTTATGATTACAATTTTTTAATAATAAAATTGCTACACGAAGTTGTATTCTTTACATTAGAGCGTATATTTTCAGCCTTACTGCACAAATCCAGATTTGTTTTACATAAAAGCTGATTTTTTTACTTTCTATTATTTTTTCTGAAGTTCTACATTTCTTGTTTATTCTATATTTTCAATAACTTTTTGTTAGTAATTTTGCTAATAACTTATTAGTATATCTAACAAAATATCATTACTATAAAAAGTGATTACAATTATATCAAAGGACTAAATTTACCTATTTTTAATCCCGACTGTGAAGAATCAATGTCACAAGGGATACAAAAGAATTATAATATTATGGTATATGGACAAACTATCTCTGCACACACGCTTTTAGTGTATATAATCAATAATTATTTTGAAAGAGTAAAATGTCTCTTTTATTTCCCGAAGGAGAGCTCAAATTGTCTCTGGGACTGACACTTTAGTAAGTATTTGAAAATGATAATTAAACTTGCAGTACAAAAATATTGTTTTTAAGAAGTGAATGTTCAAAATTTTTTATTGCATTCTGGTATGAATGTTTATGAGGGTGTAAAAAAAAATCTACATTGTTCACTATAATTTTTTTCTTTATTAAATAAATAACTGTAAATACTTGTACTTATATTACACACAAACCTAAACAAAATGTTCATTTCCTGGTGTTCAAAGTAATTTTATTGGTCAAACTAGTTAGATCAAAAAGTATAAGGGTATAAACATGCCGAAGATCAGTGGCGGCTGGTGAAATTTCAATATTTCTTTTCTTGTCTGTGGCGCATGGGACACATACGAAATATGGGAAATACATCTAGGGAAGCAATTCTCTAAAAAGTATTGAAAAAGCAGTTTGTGAAAAAATTTTTGAAAATTTGGTAGCCTCCCCGTTTTTTATTTTTTGTTTTTGTCATGCATTTGACTTTTCATAAAAATATAGCAATACGTTTTGGAGTTTATGAAAATATTTTCATTATGAACTGAAATACTGAAATTTTGTAATTCACAATTTAACAAATTACAATATTTCAATTCGTTTTACCTCAGTTAGTAATGAAAATATTTTCATAAACTCCAAAACGTATTGTTGTATTTTTATGAAAAGTCAAATGCATATGACAAAAACAAAAAATAATAAACAGGAGTCCCTAGACCAAGGGCAGGTTACCGAATTTTCAAAAATTTTTTAGCAAACTGCTATTTCAATATTTTTTAGAGAAGTGCTTCTCTAGATGTTATTTTCCATATTTCGTATGGGTCCCATGTGCCACAGACGAGAAAAAAATATTGAAATTTCACCAGCCTCCACTGCCGAAGATGGTATGCAGCTAGAAGTTCAGGCTGCAGTTTCAGTTGATACATCGAAGCCATCAATTTGTAAAACAAACCTGTACATTTGAAGGTGACCATTCACACCAAGGATGCTAGCAGGGTGAATTGCTGCTAGCATCCTCAGTACGTGAGGTCACATTTAAGTGTACAGGTTTGTTTTACATATTGATGGTTTCGATGCATCAACTGCAGCCTGAACTTCTAGCTGCGTAGCATGTTCGGCATGTTCGTACCTTAACACAACACTGTTTCACATACAGGGACAATGAATAGTGTGTGAGATCAATATCTCCTCAACCATTTGAAATTTGAAAAATGTCTCAAATAAAAATTGTGACAGCAAGAGTGGTATATATGCTAAAATTGTTTTTAAATATACATAGGTGTTCTACATAGTAACAAGCAAATGCTCTAGTTTTTTATAAGGCCAGAGGCGCGCACCGAAGCAGTAAGTAGGTGAGGTGATAGTGGCGTGATAACCATGTAGCAGGAAACATTAGATAAATGCTTAGGATTGGTTTCCAGGCATCAGGAGAATATTATTTAGGTATTATGCAAATCACAACTTACACACTTTTTTATTTATTATGAAAATACCTACTTTCTGTTTATTGTTGCCCTAATCTGGGCACGCAATATACTACTTAGGTAAATACTTTAAAACACTCATTATTGGAGAACCAATCAAAACAACTACTCTTCTAGCTAATACTGACGAAGTATTGAATTACATGATAGGATTCTTAGCATTTTAAAGAAAAAAAAATATTGAAAATACATAAATCATTCATTTACATTTAGTCATTCACACTTTTTTTATTTAATATGAAATTATCTACTTTCTGTATATTGGTACCTTAATCGGGTCACGCTAATATACTACTTAGGACAACACTCATTATTGGAAAACCAATCAAAAGAACTACTCTTCTAGCTAATACCGACGAAGTATTGAATTACATGATAGGACTTCTGGCATTTTAAAGCAAAAAAATACATATATATATATATTGAAGACACTTTAATGATTTATTGAAATTCAGTCATTCACAAGAATTATTGAACCTTACATTCTATTTCAACTCTAGAAAAGGAGCTTGAGCATGATTTTGCATTGATCAATTTCATTGTGCGCAAACTCTTAACGTTTGGAAATCAGTTCTGAGCATTTTTTCCCATCACATGGTCACCACACCACTGCTACATCACCTACTTACCACATCGGTGCAGGCCTTAAACACCCACCCAACATTTTTTCATATATTTGAATTTGACCATATACTCTATACAGCCATATATTATATTACACTTACACTGCGGTTCTGTCATGTTATTAAACTTTTTCCCAAAAAATTTGCGTTTGCAATGAACATCAAGAGCAAAACCAAAAACGTATTTTTGTAAGTGGGACTGTCATTTCACTAGTTAGAATGTGTGAAAAATAACACAGGCCCACAAAAAAAAAGTTGTCTGCGCCGGGGCACTGACCATCATACCTATCCGTTGTATTTTGTGCCGCTGAACACGAATCTGACCTTAGTTTTTCCCTATACGTCAGGTTTTTTTTTAACTGCTAATAAATATATAAATATCACGATTCAACACGACTTTTTTTGCTGTTAAAAAAAACCGGACGTGTAGGGGAAAAACTAAGGTCAGATTCGTGTTCAGCGGCTCAAAATACAAGGTGTGGTCGGTACCCCCGCGCAGACCACTTTTTTTTTGGTTGCCACTGTGCCACACTCAGTGTGGCGCAATCCCACAAAAAAAGTCATCTGCGCGGAGGTACTGACCACATCTATCCCCTGTATTTTAAGCCGCTGAACACGAATCTGATCTTAGTTTTTCACCAGCACGTCAGGTTTTTCTTTTAATAGCAAATAAATGTATAAATATTAGACTTTTTTGCTTAAAAAAAAAACCTGACGTATAGGGAAAAAAGGTCAGATTAGTGTTCAGCGGGTCAAAATACAAGGGATAGGAATGGTCAATACCGCGGCGCAGACAACTTTTTTTTTGTGGGCCTGTGTAATCAACTGTATAAAACATACACCGAGTTTGCCTGCAAAATGCAAACTCGAATAGGTAACCTGTAACCACTGTACTGTAATAGGACAACGAAATAATCATCCAGTGTCACTGGGTAACAATACACAACGTACAATTTGAAATGCAATGCACACAAAGCCATTGTAATGAGAAAGACGCAGACAGTAACTAGTGGCGTATGTTTGATGACTGATGAAGCAAAAGGCGCCCTTGCTCGACTCGACATATTTTTTTGCATGAAAGCAATGCTACACATACCAAAGCCAGAGTGTATTCGTGGAGGTAGAATATTATTTATTCAACCTCCTTGGGTGTATTATTATAATCAAGGTCAAACATTGCAAATAATTCTCGCAACCCGTAATAAAATAAAATGTTTTTTGTGTCACGTAAACACGTCAAATTTAATCCAACAATAATTGAATTTATTACTGTTAGATACCATCAATTGTTTAATTATTTACGAACATCAAATCCTATTTCAAAAGTTACAAAATAGAATAGGAGCTGAATAATTTTTTAATTCACTTAATTCACTGTTGTAAATCTAGTCGACTATTTTCGATACTGTCCGTATGGCAGAGATCTAAAACATCTTTGCCGTACGGCCCTGCAATACTTCTGTTGCCAACAACAAATAAGTAAATCTCAACTCATAACTAGACAATTGCATGGTTCCTGTTTTACCGGCAGAACCATTAGTTCGCTATTTCTATATAAGAATTGACTGTGGCGTGCAAACGCAGCCTTAAAACACGTTCTTATCAATCCGGTAACATGACAATTTTTCAGCTTTATTTTTATTTTAACTCATTAAAATTGTATACACTTTTTAAAATAATTTGAACGGTACACGGTTTTTAGGTGTTCTCTTAAAATATCTGATATGTTTCTTTTTTCTAAGTTTCAGTCCCGAGAAAGAAAACTACTGGAAACATATACGTTTAGACAAAAACTTGAGAATTTAAGAGGATAATCTGCGTTAAGACAAAACATATTTTCATTGATATATATGAAACAGGTATATACGGGTGGGCGTGCACCTTTGATCAATGAAATATGCCGACCAAGTAAAAAGGCGGAGAATAACATATTGTGTAATATATAAGAGAAATAGTTCAAACATATTTCTGTCGTACAGAGTCGAATTTCGCGTTGGGTGCACAAGAATTTTTATTTAAAGTAATTTGAGTAAGAAAACTGAATGCGGTTGTAGTGATTCCTTAGGCAGTGGTTTTTAATTAAAAGAAAAAACTATCTGTAGGTACATAATGTATATTTACAGTGTACAGGGTGTCCTAGTTAACGTGTTATGTCCGATTTTCTCGGTAGTTTTTGAGATAAGTATTTTTTTTTTTTTTTTCGGGGAATCTATGCCGCTAAGAAACATATAATTGAACATCAAAGAAGAATTGATCGGATTATTTATGTTCTTAATTGACTATTAAAGCATTAAAGGAAAGTAAAAAAAGGCATGTAAATTTTAAATATCACTTCCGGTTTACATAGCAATGGCGTTCTTTTTCTTGAAAATAGAATATTGATTACTTCCACATCCAGTGGTAGTATAGTAACAAAAAAATTTTTGAAAATTTTTATTGTTCAAATAGGCTTAGACTGTCATGAAAGGTCGACATTTTAAGTTTGAGCGAAAAAAAAATTCTGCCTGTCTGTCTAACTTTTTTGTGCGCACGATTACTCTGGAACCGTTTAAGATATTGACTTGAAATTTGGTACACTTATGTACTTTAACGGGATCTGGAACTAGATTATATTTTCATCTTATTCCATCGAAGGGTTGGGTTGTAAATTGGGGTAAATGGGGAGGTAAACAGGTAAATCAAGCAGGTAAGAGTCCGTAAAATTGGTATTTAGTATATATAAGAGAAGCTAGGGTCTCGAAAAAATTTTTGACATTAGCTACCCCCATTACCACCCCTACCCCACTTTTTAAGGGGACGAAAAAAAGTGTGATTTAGTGTATGTACAAGAACCAAAAACCTCAAAATATTTTTTTACTTCATAGGCCAAGAATTTTTATTGAAAAATTACCAAAAATCCTCGTTATGTTGGGGTGATGCCTATTACGAATAACTGGCAAAATAAGGATACATATATTACTTCAACATCCAGTGGAAGTATAGTAACGACAAAAAAATTTTTAAAAATTTTTTATTGTTCAAATAGGCTTAGAATGTCATGAAACGTCGAGATTTTAAGTTTGAGCAAAAAAAATTCTGTCTGTCTGTCGGTCTAACTTTTTTTTTGTGCGCACGTTTACTCTGGAACCGTTTGAGATACTGACTTGAAATTTAGTACACTTATGTACTTTAACGAGATCTAGAACTAGATTATATTTTCATCTTGTTCCGTCGAAGAGTTGGGGGTAAATTGGGGTAAATTTGGGGTAAATAGGTAAATCAAGCAGGTAAGAGTTCATAAAATTGGTATTTACTATATACAAGAGACGCTAAGGTCTCAAAAAAAATTTTGGCATTAGCCCCCACCCCATTATTAAAGGGGATGAAAAAAAATTTAATTTAGTGTGTGTACAAGAACTAGAAACCTCAAAATATTTTTTTACCTTATCCACCCCCACTACCACCCTCTATCACCACCCTCACCCTATTACCGATGTGGGGTATCGTTTTATGGGTTTTTGAGGTAGAGAATTTCAAATATTATATTTTTAAACAATTATTTCCACATACAACATTTTTTCGTTGTGAGTGACTTGGATAGAAAATCTGGATGTGGAAGTTGGGCAGCGGTTTTTTTATTGTTACATTAGTGTACAATATCGATAATTCTACCATTCCCAATTGAAATTAAAATTTTGTGGACATGCCTATTGAAAGTCGCATTTCGGAGATATGAACTTTACTTTGCTTTTTTTTAAAGGAACACTCCATATATGTACCATTTGAAACGCCATAAAAAAAGCTTTGTATTTATAATATAATACATGGTACTTATCTTAAACAAATTTTGTCTAATTTACTATAAATTTACAATTTATCAAATTAGCCATGGAAAACAAAAGTATGTAAATTAAAATAAACAATATGTTAGTTCTGTCTAATTTCACTTTATTTTAAATAAAATGGAGAATTTCAATAATTGATACAGTGTGTTTCACTTGAAATGGTAACTTTATTTTTTTTCCGATTTGAATCGCATTTTACTTAAGTATAGAACAAACTAGTATCTACTTATGATCAGAAAAACATTCGCCTCCTACGGTACCAAAGCCACCTGCGGTACCAAAATATGTGGAGAAAATCGGAAAATCATATTAGGCATTTTTTTATCGGAAAATTTTGTTAATAAAACTTGTTCAGAATTGTCCAAAATGGCCAAAATTTAATCAAAATTAAAAAATGAAAAACTTGAAATTTAAAAAATTTTGAAAATAATTAGGTATTTAAAAAAAAAACTGTTTTACAACTACCTGGCAGCTTGGGTTTAATTTCAAACAAAATTGTCATAGTACAGTTTTCTAAACGAAAAAACCCATTCAAATGATATTTTCGGACTTGGACATTATTTTAATAAAAATTTATATAGTTTTTTTGATTAAATTTTGGACTTAAGGTTTCTGAACAATTCTTTCATTAACAAAATTTTCCAATAAAAATATGCCTAATATGATTTTTTGATTTTATCCGCATATTTTGGTACCGCAGGTGGCTTTGCATTTGTAGGACGTGAATTTTTTTCTGGTAATAAGTAGATCCTAATTTGTTCCATAAGTAAAATTAGATTCAAATCGGAAAAAAAATTTAAAAAGTGAAACAGACTGTATATATTTTTCGGACTACCATGACTTAATGTAAGAAAATATAAAACTTAATATCTACTATAGTTTTTAAGAAAAATACTGGGTCATATATCATTGAAAAGATTTTTCTATGGCCTTTCAAATGGTGTAAAAATATATGGGGGTGTTCTATTTAAAAAAAACCGCTGCCCAAGGAATCACTACTTCCGCATCCAGATTTTCGATCCAACTCATTCACAACGAAAAAATTTAGTAATGGGGTGGGGGTGGCTAATGCCAAACATTTTTTGAGACCTTAGCTTCTCTTGTATATACAAAATACCAATTTTCTGGACTCTTAGCTGCTTGATTTAGCTGGTTACCTCAAATTTACCTCAATTTACCCCCCAACCCTCTGACGGAACAAAATGAAAATATAATCTAGTTCCAGATCTCGTTAAAGTACATTTGTGTACCAAATTTCAAGTCAATATCTTAAACGGTTACAGAGTAAACGTGCGCACAAAAAAGTTACAGACCGACAGACAGAATTTTTTTTTTCGCTCAAACTTAAAATCTCGACGTTTCATGACATTCTGAGCCTATTTGAACAATAAAAATTTAAAAAATTTTTTTTTGGCGTTACTATACTTCCACTGGATGTGGAAGTAAAACCAAGGTAAAGCTCATATCTCCGAAATTCGACTTGTTTGAATTGTTTTGCTGAAATGATGTTTGGAAAATACATGTGATATCTCATAACTTTTATTTTTGAACGTATTTACGTAACTCCAAAAATAAAGAAGTTAAATGAAGTTCTAACATTTGCACACCCACCCTGTACTGTTGACTATAATAAGGAACTTTAGTCTAGTTATTATAAAAAACACGTTCTCAAATAAATTAAACATGTTCTGATAGAACATATTAATAATAATATTTTTTTGTTTTTATGTCTTTGGTGTTTTTCAAAAAAATTGCCGCGCTTGGATTTTACCCTATAGCCCCCCCCTAAATCCGCCACTGACTGCGCTCCGTCAGAAACCCTAAAATACCTATATGCATGTTTGGAGCATATTTAATGTCCGATATATCAAAAAATATTACAGCTAGATCCTTATATGTTTGAAATCGGGGATAAAGGATCTAAAAGAATATGTAAAAATATACAGGGTTTTTCATTTAAAAAGCAACCTTCATTGTTATATCACGTGACATATCCAAGCAATTGTTTTTTAATTGCATTTAAAAAAATATGTATACAACCTTACAACTCTTATACGAAACTTTTTTTTGTCTCCAATAATAACATAAATAAAGGGGGGTCAAAATATAGTTATAATTCGTCCGCTGTCTTGGATTCCTAAATTTTTACCAAAAATTCGTAACCCCCATCCCGAAAATCCCCAGATATCGATTTTCATTCGAATAGGATCACAGATGACAACATTCATCCGCCATCTTGGTTTCCTAAATTTTGACCAAAAATTCGTAACCCGCATCCCCGAAAACCCCCAGACATCGATTTTCAGCCAAATAGGACCATAGATGACGAAATTCGTCCGCCATCTTGGAGTCCTAAATTTTGATCAAAAATTTGTAACCCGCATCCCCGAAAACCCCCAGATATCGATTTTCAGCCAAATAGGACCATAGATGACGAAATTCGTCCGCCATCTTGGAGTCCTAAATTTTGATCAAAAATTCGTAACCCGCATCCCCGAAAACCCCCAGATATCGATTTTCAGCCAAATAGGACCATAGATGACGAAATTCGTCCGCCATCTTGGAGTCCTAAATTTTGATCAAAAATTCGTAACCCGCATCCCCGAAAACCCCCAGATATCGATTTTCAGTCGAATAGGACTATAGATCGCGAAATTCGTCCGCCATCTTAGATTCCTAAATTTTGACCAAAAATTCGTAACCCGCATCCCCGAAAACCCTCCGATATCGATTTTTAGTCAAATAGGACCATAGATGACGAAATTCGTCCGCCATCTTGGAGTCCTAAATTTTGATCAAAAATTCATAACCCGCATCCCCGAAAACCCCCAGATATCGATTTTCAGTCGAATAGGTCCATAGATGACGAAATTCGTCCGCCATCTTGGATTCCTAAATTTTGACCAAAAATTCGTAAACCGCATCCCCGAAAACCCCCAGATATCGATTTTCAGTCGAATAGGATCGTAGATGACGAAATTCGTCCGTCATTTTGGATTCCTAAATATCTTAGCAGTATGAGATTCCTCGGAAAACCTACGTCAGATTGGATTTTGAACCATAAACTTATCTCAGAAACTACCGAGAAAACCCAGCATAGCGCGTTGACTGGGACATCCTGTACATTTTGCTTGGTAATAATTTCGAATAAATTGATATCTGACCTAACTAAAAACCGCATTCAAATTTTCATAATAAAATTTGTAGGAGTGTTTATACAAAACGGTCCTCTCTATTTGGCACCTTTTATTTATGTATTAACATTTTCAAGAATTTCATCTATTAAGTCATTCCTGTAAGATAAAATAATTTATAAATAAATTTAAGATATTACCAGAACTCCTAAATGCTTCCCTGGCAAGCATTCATTCGCGTCAGGTCTCCATGACAACAAGTTCCTCCCTAAAGTCTGAGAGCGTGTAAAGCTATGCGAATGCCGAGGCGAGTGCCATCTATTGACGGCAAAATTGGAAACTATTTATTGAATCTATGTTTGAAAAACAAGAGGTTATATTTTATCCACGTAATTAATTATGGACTATCTAGGTCGTCACGATTTCGTTTTTTGTAAATTCCAATTTTTCGACGTCCATTTTTTCGTTGATCACGTGTTTTTGACTAAAACAAAAAAATAAAAACGTGACGAACTAGAATATATATTTTAATACATACGTACAAAATTTGAAGTTTCTATCTTCAAAAATAAGCCGAATAATTCGTTTCTTCATTTCACTGACCGCAGATTATACTCTTAAAATTACAAGTATCGTTTAACTCGTTAAATTGAAGAATCACGGTACAAGTTAAAATAACAAACACGGAAAAATTTAACTTTCTGGTACTCTTTCGAAATATCTACTATGCTCCCTTTCTAAGGTTCTGGCCTAAAGAAAATTACTTGAACACAGCCGTTTGGATAATTCTCAAGATTGCAAAACTCTTACTCTTTTAAAATATAATGAGTTTAAAATTCACTTTGGATAAAATAATAAATTTTCGTGGCTGGATGGGCGCAGCTCAAAACAAATTGGAGAAAAAAAATTCACATTATACGGTAGAACGTGGTACAGTTATCTTATCACGTTAATACAGAAACCCGGGCACTGATAACACGGTGCCTGCTTGCGGTTTCAAGCTGAAGAGATGATTTAAAAATTGCTTGCTTACCCTTAGACGGTTGGTAAAGGACTCGCGTTTTCAAAATGCTCTTTTGGGTATCTGACCTCCGTGTCTCAACCCCTACTCCCGGAATGGCAATTAGCACCTGGGCTATAAATATTGTTATGCACGATCAATAGTTGCCGAGATGTTTTGAAAATACTATTTTTTAAAAACTTTTCACAGGCTTCAGCTCGTGAACTATTAGTCCCTACAAAATAGAAATTGTGCAGAAATTAGTACTCTTTACGATTTTCATTTGACATTTTAATGTACGATTAATAGTTTACGAAATAATCCGCAAAAACTACGTTCTGAAAACTTGGACGTGCTGTAACTCGTAAATGTTTAGTTCTACGAAAATTAACCTGTTAAGGATTTTATAGAGAATTTAGTGGTGAGCAAAGCAGGTGCTTCCCGTTTTCGTCGTAGCATTAATGGTTCGTGAGATATTTCCCTGTGACTTTTCGCAAAGATGGCGATTAACCACAACCACCGCCGACCCCGCCAACTTGACAAAATACTTAGAATGAACCCCCGAATACTTTAAAAAAGAAACACTGACTTACGCTATTTTTACATTACGAACTCATTTTTTTTACTTATTGTTTGGACTATTATAATTATAATAAAATAAAGGAAAAAAACAAAATTGTAGAAAATGTTAAAAATGTATTTCTTCAAGCACAATACATTTTAGAGATCTACTGTTAGTTTTTTTTACGTAAAGGCCAAAGCCATACAGCCAGCCACACGCGTTAGTTTCACCTACCATTCATCCTAACATATGAACAGTTGATAGAGGTTTGCGAATAATAATTTCCAATTGCTGTAGATTTCTTGATGAAGCTTACCTGTTCTTTGATGTATGTGTAAATTTAATACATACATTGGCATCGGTCTCATGAAATAACTGAAGAATATGGTGCCTACAAAAAAGAAATCGTTAAAATAAAATGTTAAAATTTTGGTCTTTGCTAGAATAAATAAAAATAAATATATTTAAAAATAATGAATTCAATCCATGTATTCCTTGTTTCTTCGAAAAACAGTATTTAATTCAAAATTGTGGTTTTTGCACGAAATAAACTTCTTGCCACGATTGTACATATTTTATTATTTACCGCTGTTGTTGATAGGCCTTAGAAGTTGAATTTTCCCTATAGTAATTCGTTTGCATAGAAACAAATAATTCGTTGTTATATAATTCATGACGATACAATTGCGGTAAGTAAAACAAGATATTTTTTTTATAAAACATGCGATTAAAGTGAGCGTAGAAGCATCTTAACTGCACATGTATTTCCCAAAACCCATCACCCTGCTAGCATTCCCTCTACTCCCTTGACCCCTCGCTGAAATTATATGCCATATAAAATTGCACTTTTTGCAGACAGCTGAAGCAGGGTTTTTTACTTTATTTTTTCCTGGGTAATCGCTAATATTGTAACACTTTGATTTTGCCTCACCCTGTATAAACGGAATAAATATGGCATTTCCTAATGCTGCTAGTTTTTAGCATATATAAAGAACCGCGCCGTTTTTTTGTGACAAAAAAAGAACAAGAAAAAAGCGATATTAACGCGACGGCCGCGAGTAGGCGGAAAGATATAGTGGAGTTGCTTAATTCGAATTTTCTTAAGAATCGTTCAGATTGTGATACTAACCTGAAATTGGGTAAACATAGATAGTTTTTTGAGACGAACGAAATGGAATATAGTACCACTCAGAAAAAAAATGGGTTGGGCCGTTATAACCTCAAAATCGTCAGAAAAATCAGTACTTCGACATTATCTCGAAAACGGCGAATTGTATCAATATTTTTGTGATTACCCAAATTAAAGTAAACTAAATTTTCTACAAAAATCGTGTAATGAGTTTTTTGTGACTCCATTAGTTTTCTCAGTGGCGAGGAAATTATATATTTAAGCTATACTTAAAGTATATACATAGTTAGTATCACAATTATATTACAGCTATCTGTAATATAATTCTATTTTTAATAAAAAGTACCTAAATAATTTTTTGTGTAAGCTTTATTTTAACAATATTTCTACTCTAGTGATTTTTTATAAAATCGCAAAGAAACGAATGACTAAAAGTTAAAATGTTCAGTCACTGTCGGCTTCACAGCAGTCTCCATCACATAAACACAGTACCGTACATCGTAACTCTGCACGAGCGCATAAACATTTTGTACTACATATAACTCGAGATTTACAAGAAACCAGCTCCTGACAAGCTGAAGTAGCTTCTGGAGATGTAGTCCAAAGAGGGTGGTAAACTCTACCCCCAAGAATCAGGATCTGGATGATTATTATTATTAATATTATTATTATTGTTACTAATGTATTATTCTTATGTATGATGTTACTCAACAATAATACCGTCGGTAACGTACTAAAAAATTTATCGACATCATATATATATACCGCTGATCATTTGGCCTAATTGTAGGAAAACTGTTTGGTCTATGGTCTATGACAAAAAAGTATAAATATTATTTTGTAGTGAATTTTGTGTTCCTCAATTTTATTTAGGAGTTTTTTTGTCATAAGTATACAGTTTTCAAGATAATCCCAAAAAACGGTCCGCGAACTTATTTTTTTCAAGATGGCCGCCGAAAAAAAAAATTTTCCGCTTGGCACTATATCACATTTTGTTCGCCAAGAAAAACTTTACCTCTGTGCCAAATTTCATATTAGTATCACAAAGTGAACGATTGTTATGCTTAGCAACTCCACTAATAAGAGAGATCTGCAGAGACCATCTATTAATTAAGTTTGGTAAATATTAACAACTTATTGTGTATTCTGGAAAGTTCAAATTCAATAATAAAAGTAGTTGTGAAACGATGCCTAATAAGAACTAAGGTAAATCAATTTATTTTATACAGTTAATTGTTATAATTTAAAGTATCTCAATTTTATAGTGATATTTCGGGTATTGAACGTCAAATTTTTATTTTAGGCCTTTATATACACCTTAGATAACTCTTAAACAACTCTTAGACACCTATGAGAAAACTTGTTGAGTAGTTATTGGATAACAATTGCATAATATTAATTACTGGAAAATTATTAAATATCCCTGGGAGAATTTTCGTATTCACGTGGCGTTACAACGCTTTACAACTTCTCATTTGGTAATAGCCCGGGAAGTATAGCGAAAGTAAGGCAACCTTCATTTGAGATGGCCAGGTATTTATTTAATCTTTAATCAAATTGAGGGGACCATATTTGCTAAGCGTGGAACTACCCCAATCGGATAAAGAAGCCGTCATAAGTGTAAAATTAATTTTCTTGAAATACAGTCATTACAATTTTCTTATTGATTTTACACGATTTTATGTAAGAGGAAATTGCAAAAAACATTATTTTGTTGTGAACCATAAAACAGCTGTTTAGTGGGGGATGCACTACTTTTTTTTATTATTTGTTGAATTTTGACGTTAAATAAGTATTTACACTAAAACACCATAGATTTACCAAATTAGTTATTAAAGTAAATAATTTAATTATTTAAATTACTTTTTCACTGATTGCAGTGATATCCTTAGTTTAATCATTTGTTGCGCGTGTGTGTATATATATATATATATATATATATATATATATATATATATATATATATATATATATATATATATATATATATATATATATATATATATATATATATATATATATATATATATATATATATATATATATATATATATATATATATATATATATTTCATAATAATGTATCTAATCCGTTGAAATATAATTCTTGAACGATATTTCATTCAAGTTTTCTGGCAAGGTGAGATGGCTCAATGGCTAAAGCATTTGCCTTGAAATCCAAAGGTCTCGTGTTCGATCCCTCACAAGGTGATTTTTTTTTCATATATATATTTTTTTTTCACAACAATGTTGGTATCACAAAATTTAGAATGTCCAAAAACTAACATTATTTACAAGAAAAATGCGAAGAGTATCCTATAGAATGTGTAACAATTATATAAAAGCTCAGTAAATCGGCGAAGAGTATAATGCTTCCACTAGTTTTTTATGCACCCTCATGATATGGGTAGCAAATGAAAGGGATTGTTGAGAAGAATACGAAAATAAAATGACGTCACACTAAATTCAATATGGCGGACTCCCAAAGATGGCGGACCAGTTATTTTTTATGCACTCCCATGATATGGGTCAAATGAAAAGGTTTGCTGAGAAGAATACGAAGACGTTATTCCAAATTCAATATGGCAGACTCCCAAAGATGGCGGACCAGTTATTTTTTATGCACCCTCATGATATGGGTCAAATGAAAGGATTTGCTGAGAAGAATACGAAAATAAAGTGACGTCACACTAAATTCAATATGGCGGACGCTCCAAGATGGCGGACAAAAATTTTTAGTTTTAGCACTATGATTTGATCGTATAGTGTATTCGCTAATACGTTGCATTCGGTGCCAAGGCAAGTGATGTCCCACTCGGCCTCTTAATTGAGATCACCGGGGTGGATCCGAACACGCCAGGAACGGTTGATGCGTTTCAGCGCTTCCCACGTGGTGCGGTCTGCGCAGGGCGTGTGCGTGTGCATATTGAGTGCAAACTGCTTGTGCTTAGTATGTGCAAGTGCATGCTGGGTGCGGGCTGTGTTACGTGGATTTGCCCCTAGCCTCTCACCGCTCAAGATCGTCCGCACGTGATGATGAATCACAACCTGCACGAGGTGGCACTGCTTTAACAAAAGGCGGCGGATCTAGACCGGAAGGTCAATATACATTCCCCAAGCCAAGGTGTAAGCCATCGTGCCGAGGGCTGTATGGTACCAGGGAGATGGTTACCTTTAACGATGCCTGTGGGAAACCGGGAGAAATCCCACAGTATGTAGCCTTACCCCCACAAGCAGGCTCTGTGGGGGCGAACTTCTTTTCCCGCCTATCCGTGGGATACATATGGACCAAGGCAACACCAATCACGGGAGGCTCCATACGGGACCCCCTCAATCGCTGAAAATGGGAAAGGGCTCCTCCTTGAGGGGCAATTTCCCTGCTTCAGTCTTACATTTCTTACAGATCAACTTGCATCGCAGTGCGGCGGCAACCAGTCTAATTGGTCGTCAGCTGTCTGCGATGCAAACGGATGTCATCCTCATCCAGGAACTCATCAAGGGACTGGACCGAAGAACTGGGAATGTCTTTTATTGCACTACAGAAGACAGACCCAGAACCTGCGTGTACGTAAGTAAAAATTTTCATACATGTCTAATGCCAAATTTCTGTTCTGGGGATCTGGTTGCAGTTAGAGTGAGTCTGATAAAGGATGGTAGGTCGGAGGACTTAATCGTCTGTTCGGCATACCTACCATATGACTCACCTACACCACCTCCATCAGAGGAGTTCAAGAAATTAATACAATTTGCAAAGGAAAATAAGTTGCCGTTGGTTCTCGGATGTGATGCCAATGCCCACCACACAGTGTGGGGCAGTTCGGAATCAACCCGAGAGGCACGGCACTTCTTGAATTTCTATACGCTTCTGACCTGGAGATTGCAAACAGAGGCAGTGCCCCTACGTTTGTAATCCAAGGAAGACAAGAAGTGATTGACTTAACTCTGGAGTCCACATCGCTGGAGAATAGAGTTAAGGACTGTCTGTCGGAACCCTCTCTATCGGACCATCGATACATAAGATTTGTCCTGGAAGGGAACCGACCGGAACCCGTCACGTACAGGAATCCCAGGTCTACTGACTGGATCTCTTATAGAAGGGACCTATAGGAGAACCTGAAGGACATGTCCTGTAGACCAAGAAACCCGCGAGAGGTGGAAGTGGCAGCTCTACAGCTGCAGACTGCCATCAACTCCACGTTTGAAAATAACTGTCCCTTGCAAATAAGCAAAGGAGAAAATAGCACCCCATGGTGGAATAGAGAACTAAGTGGGTTGCTTAAAGAAACGCGTAAGCTGCTCAACAGAGCAACACGCACTAAAGTACCGACTGATTGGGAGATCTACAGATCTGCCCAACGAAGGTATAAAAGCTTGATAAACAAGCAGAAGAGAGAGAGCTGGGGGGCCTTCTGTGGAACCATTGAAGACCTACCAGCAGTAACTAGTCTACACAAAACGCTCTCAAGAAGCCCATCATCACGGCTTGACTATATCAGGCTCCCAGATGGGTCTTACACAAATAATGACCGTGAAACAATTGAGTGTCTTCTCGACGCACATTTCCCAGGGTCAGAGATTTGTGAAACAAAGCCCCCGGCGACGGAATTCAGATCGGAGGCAACTGCCACGGACTGGAAGAAGGCGTTGGAGGTGATAACACACGAGAAATTGAGATGGGCCATATCGACATTTGACCCATTTAAATCGCCGGGACCTGATGGTATATATCCGGCTCTTATACAAAAGGGCGCGGAGGTACTATTGGGACACCTGTATCATCTACTTAGATCCTGCCTAGCTCTGGGATACATACCAGTGTCCTGGAGAGAAGTAAAAGTGGTCTTTATACCAAAGACAGGTCGTACCATATATGACCAGACTAAGGCATTTAGACCGATAAGCCTGACTTCCTTTCTTTTAAAGATATTGGAAAGGTTAATAGAAAGGTATATAAAGGATGGGGTACTGGTGTCAACACCAATTCATCCCAATCAACATGCATACCAAGCCGGTAAATCTGCAGAGACGGCCCTTCATCAGATCGTTGTTAGAGCTGAGAAGGCGCTAGAGCAGAAAAAACTGGCATTGGTAGCATTCTTGGATATCGAAGGAGCATTCAACAACCCAACCTTCGATTCTCTCTGTCAAGCAGTTGCGGACCGCGGCGTGGACGGCACCATAATTAAGTGGATATCGTCCATGCTGAGCACCCGCAACATTGAAATCACGCTTCGCAATGATTCGGTTAGGGCCAAGGCGGGCCGAGGTTATCCTCAGGGTGGGGTACTGTCCCCGTTATTGTGGAACCTCATGCTCGACGGGCTACTGGTCGAATTGAACGAAGCAGGTTACTGTGCGCAAGCATATGCAGACGATCTGGCTATCATGATAAGAGGCCGATTTGAAGTGACTATCGTAGGGCTCTTAACATAGTTCAGTTATGGTGTAACAGACACGGGCTCTCGGTCAACCCTGGCAAAACAGAGCTAATGCTGTTCACTAAAAGGAGAAAGACAAGCAATTTTCAGCTTCCTTCTCTCATGGGCACACGTTTGTGTCTTTCCCGTACAGTGAGATACCTGAGAGCAACCCTAGATTCCAAACTGTCATGGAAGGACCACGTGGAAACTCAAGCGAGGAAAGCTTGCTCATCCCTATGGATGTGCAAGCGTATCTTCGGTCTTAAGTGGGGAATAAATCCAAGGACCACCCTCTGGATGTACACCGTTATGGTGAAACCCCTCATAACATATGCGGCTCTTGTGTGGTGGCGCTTCCAGGAGCGCTCCACAATTGGGGCTCGCCTGTGTCAAGTTCAAAGGTTAGCTTGCCTAGGAATAACAGGAGCAATCACGACCACTCCAACGGCTGCAATGGAGACCATCCTTGGACTCACTCCCTTGCATGTCGAAGTGGAACTGGAAGCTAGGAAAGCAGCAAATAGACTGTTTAAAGGTGGAATGTGGAACGCGACGGGACAAGGGCTGGGGCACACAAAGGCTCTAGCTCTGCCTATAAGGGACCAGGTCGTTGCTCAGTCAGAGGACGATCGGTGTCTCCCCGTCTTTGAGTTCACTATTCCATATACAGTCGTGTTCCCTAGTCGAAACTACTGGGAACGCGATAAATTGAATCCTGAGTCCCGGAGGTCTGGAATGGTACACAGACGGATCGAAGAGTCAGGAGGGAATCGGTGCTGGTGTACACGGATGCAAGCCAAGGGCTCGTATATCGGCGCCACTTGGTAAGTATCCCAGTGTATTTCAGGCTGAGATATATGCCATTTTACTGTGTGCAAGCGAAAACCTCAAGAGAGGCTTCGTTAATAAGTATATTTATATATGTAGCGACAGTCAGGCAGCCTTGAGGGCTCTTGCATCAAACAAGGTGACCTCTAAACTTGTGCTGAACTGTCGAAATATTCTGACTGAGCTGTGTGAACGCAACTCAGTTAAACTTATATGGGTGCCCGGACACAGTGGAGTCGAGGGCAACGAAGAAGCAGATCGTTTGGCTGGCGAAGGAGCAAAAACTCCTTTCCCTGGCCCCGAGCCAGCCTTCGGTCTGCCAAGAAGTCTGATACAATCAGAGCTGCAAGACTGGGCTACGGCACAGTTTAACGACTATTGGGCTCAGGCCCCCGGAATGAGGCAGTCGAGGCTCCATATAAAGGGGCCCTCGACTGACTCCACCGTAGAGTGCCTGAGTGGGCTCGATAGAGAACGATTGAGACGGATGGTAGGCCTGATAACAGGACACTGTCCTCTGAACAAGCACCTGCATACAATGCAGTTGAAAGATGATCCTATTTGTAGGATGTGTGGAGAGGAGGATGAAACTATCACTCATATCCTGTGCCATTGTGCACCAATAGGAGTATTTCGGAAGGCAGTTTCTACAGCCGGAGGAACTACGGGACCTACCCTGGAAAGGGCTGCTCTCCTTCGTGGAGAGCACCGGTCTTTTCTAGGGGATCCTAAATGTCGCGAATGTACAATGGGCCGATAGGCCTGAGTACTGCGGATCTTCGGATCTGCTCGCGTTTTCTAATAATAATAATAATACGTTGCATTCTAAGATATGGTGAAGGATTAGGTTTAAACTTGTCACAATAAAATAAAACGCATTTTGCAGGTTACAAATCTAACCTATTAAAAGAAATAAATTAACAACATATTTCTCTCAGTGTAGACGCAACTGGTACGCAAGGTTACAGAAAACGAGCCATCAAAACTCAAAGGAATCGCCAAAGCTTTCGCTTCTGTGTAGTTACTGTACTCTGTGGTTATAAAATATATCTTACACAAGAAGCGTGTTATTTGGTTTTTTAATTTTATTCACGGAAACCAAATCGAAAGAGTGCAAGTGTGATATATCGTTGAAATCGGAATTTTTACTGCTGGTTCGATTACAAATTGTAAGTAATCATAAAATAAACAACTTGTTGTGCCAAAACGGCAACAAACGTAATCCGATCTCAACCAAAACCTTTTCAGATCTTCTGGAGCACTAAAGAAATCCTCATGCAAAGTTTCATGCAAATCCGTTTAGTGGCTTCGCCGCTATCGTGCTAACAAACATACACACACACATACCCGTTTTCATATTATTGTTGCATCACATGCATGTCGATCGATTATGGCCACATTAAAAATTTCCAATGAGGAAGTTGCACAAAACGATCAGGAATATGCTAAAACAACTTCTATTGCGATACACTCCATCACACACTTTTTATAGATGAATTAATATTATGACCTCTGTTCGTATGTTGTGACATCTGAGGTCACTAGTATGGAATACCATGGAACGTGTAGAGAAGATGCTACAATAATAGAAAACCTAACATATATGTGTAACGAATATATGGAAGACTAAGTTGAATAAGAAATAAAACAAATGGCGTTTTACAAAATACGTAATAGAAGGTGTTATGTATGCAAATAATAATTTGCACAAGGTGTTTCATAATATTTTGACTACATTTTCTTTATTCATTGATCTAGCTTAACTTACTTATATGATGTTTGGCCCTCTGTCCGAGATAAAAAATAATATATTTAAGTTTCAGATTCGTACCTGAATTCTCTTTTTTATCTTCGGAGCAAACAAATCATCAACATGTTAAAAAACCGAAACTAAGAATTGTGAAATCAGTTAAACAGAAGAAAAAATCTGTAAAGAACATTTACCCAAAACTTCCTTCTCTGGCGTACATCCTCAATATAAATGCATAATTTGCATCCTTTATTATTACTTCCACATCCAGTAACGACAAAAAAAAAAGTGAAAATTTTTATTATTCAAATAGGCTTAAAATGTCATGAAACGTCGAGATTTTAAGTTTGAGCGAAAAAAAATTTGTGTCTGTCGACGTCTGTCTGTCTGTGTGTAACTTTTTTGTGCGCACGTTTACTCTGGAACCGTTTAAGATATTGACTTGAAAGGTACACGTATGTATCTTAACGAGATCTGGAACTAGATTATATTTTGATCTTATTTCGTTGAAAGGTTGGGGGGGTGAATTTTTTATACTTCATCTACCCCCCACTACCACCTCTCTACCACCACCCCATCTCCACTACAGATGTGTCGACACCAATGTTTCAAGGATAGATGAGGAGAAAGCGTCAGAGACGTGTCATCGCATGTGTGCCTAGCTTCGACGATTTCAATTAGAATACCATGCAACCTGTACGGTGTGTATAGATCTTCTATTATTTTTTTGATTCTATAGTAAGTGGGTTGCCTCGAGTAGTATGGATGCGTAGTAGGCTACCTCGAGTAGTATGGATGCGTAGTAGGCTACCTCGAGTAGTATGGATGCGCAATAGGTTTCCCCAAGTATTTTGAATGCGTAGTTGATTTTTTCGAGTCAAATGGATGCGCAGTGGGTTACCTCAAGTAGTATGGATGCGCAGTGGCTATCCCCGAGTACAATGGATGCGCAGTAGGTTTCCCCGAGTATTATGGATGCGCAGTGGCTTTCTTCGAGTACCATTGATGCGCAGTAGGTTACCACGAGTACTATGGATGCGCAGTAGGTTTCCTAGAGTATTTTGGATGCGCAGTGGGTTTCCTCGAGTAAATTGGATGCACAGTGGGGTTACCTCGAGTAGTATGGATGCGTAGTAGGTTTCCTCGAAGAAAATGCTTGACATAGAAACTTTGCTTCTATCGTGTAGTCCACGGCACACAATGATTTTTTACATCTTTGTCATGCCATTTTCTGCGTATTACTTCCACATCCAGTAAAAATATACTAACAAAAAATTTTTTCGAAAATTTCCATTGTTCAATTAGGCTTAGAATGTCATGAAACGTCAAGATTTTAAGTTTGAGCAAAATAAAATTCTGTCTGTCGCGTCGGTCTGTCTGTTGGTCTTGCAACTTGTTGGTGCTCACGATTACTCTGGAACCGTTTAAGATATTGACTTAAAATTTGGCACACGTATGTATTTTAACGAGATCTGGAACAAGATTATATCTTATTCAGAGATAAATTGGGGTAAATGGGCGTAAATAGGTAAATCAAGCAAGTAAGAATCCATGAAATTTGTATTTAGTAAATATAAGAGGAGCTGAGGTTTAAAAAAATTTTTTGGCATTAACCACCCCCATTACCACCCCCACCCCATTATTAAAGGGGGTGAAAAAATATTGCGATTGAGTGTGTGCATTTTTTTCTGTTGAAATATGTACAATTTACCGAAGTTTAAAATATAATGATTTGTTGACAACTGAGCTACGACAGTGTTACAGCGAAAAGTGGAATACACTGTATATTACTTTTTTACTTCGTTGATGTTAATTATTTTTTTAGGTTGACCACCCTGTATATTTTTCACTGAAATTATAGTAGATTTCCTCCACGGTCATAGTGCCAACGTTACGAATATTACTTTCAACAATATTTCCTTAATTATTTTTTAGGATGACCACTCTGTATATATTTCAGTAAAAATATAACAGATTTTTTCATCGGCAATAGTGTCTCTACATTCCAAGTAATTTTTCATCCGTTGTTCATAATTTTTTTGAGTGACCACCATGTAAATTTTTGACTAAAAGTATAGTAGGTGTCTTCTTCATCGATAATGTCAACTATAATCCAAGTATTACTTTCCACAATATTTCTTAATTAAAAACCTAAAGTAGGTTCTAAATATTGTTCATTAAAAGTGCGGTGGGTTTTTTCTCTGAGAGTTGTGTTAACTACATTCCAAATATTATTGTCTTCCGTCACTTTTTTTCGTTAATTATGTTTTAAATCGTGTCCACCCTGTATATTTTCCACTAAAAGTATAACAGGTGTCTTCCTCGAAAATACACATAAGTAATACATACGACAATACATTTACAGTCCAAATATTATATTCGTCCGTCGTCCTTAATTATTTTTTATATTTACCATCCTGTATATTTTTCACTAAACGCGTAGTAAGTTTCTTTCTCGGCAATAGTCTTAACTTAATTCCAAAAATTATTTTCCACAATATTTTCTCAATCGAATTTTCATTTTTTTTGGGTGACCACCTCGGTGACCACCCTGTATAATTTTTTTACTATAAATACGGAAGGTTTCTTCTTTGCCAAGTATTGTTGTCCTGTCATATTGCTTTCATTAAATACTTTTTCTGTTGCCCACCTTGTATATTTTTCACCAATAGTATAGCAGGTCTCATCCTTGACGCTTGTGTTAAATACTTTCCAAATGTTATTGTCCTCCGCCACATTTCTTTTATTAATTATGTTTTTTGTCGTCGACCTAGCATATTTTTCATTAAAGGTCTTTATTGACAATTATGTTAAATATTTTTTTTCTGTTGCCTACCCTGTATATTTTTCACCAAAAGTACAGCAAGTCTCTTTCTTGACGATTGTGTTAAATACGTACCAAGTATTATTGTTCTCCGCTACACTTTTTTTATTAATTGCTTTTTTTATTGTCCACTTTGTATATTTTGCCTCGTTTGCCTAGATTAGGATAATGGCCACTGCAAGTCAAATAAAATACAAAACAATTGAATATCTCAGTGACATTTCGCGGACCCCTAGGGTCCGCGGACCACCTGTTGGGAATCCCTGTCATGGGGGGAAAATGAAAAATAACTGGTCCGCCATCTTAGGTAGTCCGCCATATTGGATTTGGAATGACGTCTTCGTATTCTGCGCAGCAAACCCTTTCATTTGATACCCATCTCATGGGGGTGCATAAAAAATAACTGGTCCGCCATCTTTGGGAGTCCGCCATATTGGATTTGGAATGACGTCATTTTATTTTCGTATTCTTCTCAGCAAACCCTTTCATTTGATACCCATATCATGGGGGTGCATAAAAAATAACTGGTCCGCCATCTTTGGGAGTCCGCCATATTGGATTTAGAATGATGTCACTTAGCTAACCATGCATTGTCAACCAAACTAAACGTGTATGCAAAATTTCAGCTCAATCGGTTGGGGATAACTGTTTTAAAATTCAGTTACAAGATTTGACCTAAACAAACAAACTAACATACATACAAACATTGCAAGTTAAATAAAAGCTTGTAAAAATATATCTGGTGTATGTAGTAAAGTCACTGGTTTACGAAGTGTGTAAAGTAGAGTACAGTAGAGTAAAGTAAGTGTGTAAAGCAGAGGTCGCTAGTGGCTAGAAGTGGTGAAGAGGTCACAATAATAGAAGAACTCGAAGGGATATCGTTTATGCGACTACCTCGACTGTGACATCATACACACAATTTCAAATTTTATATTCAAACAAGCTTTGGAGTCGATGCTAAATTGTAGGTCCCTATGCGCAATGGGCCTTTGCGGCCTGGTTGCCTAGTAAAAAGTAACACTATTACGTCATGTAGATCAAAATAACGGTTGAAAATATTGTAACATCGCGTGTATGAGGTCATAATACTTAGAGAGGTCACTGTACACGCTGAGGCACACACAAGAGGTCACAACTTATAGGAAACCACCACACACACACACACACACAGGCATTTTTCAAAAACAACTTTTTTGGGTTCCTGGGACTTCAAAACGTAAAGATTTGATGTTATCTCGATTTTCGATTTTGGACTAATTGTAGTAACCTCCCACAATTTTATTGTGAGGAGGTTAACAACTTTTTTGGGTTCCTGGGCCCTTAAAACGTAAAAATTTGATGTTATCTCAATTTTCGATTTTGGACTAATTGTAGTAACCTCCCACAATTTTATTGTGGATAGGTTAAAATGCACAATTATTTTAGTCCGTTGCTAAAAAACTATCAAAAAACAGACCGGGAAAGATCCGTTGCCAAGCAACGATCAACAAAACCGTACGGGGATTCCCGTACGGTTTTTTTATGTATATTTTAGACAGTAAATAAATACACGCAGCAAACCAACTCACATTAAAATTGCATTTATTAGTAAGCAGTTAAATTGTAATGAAGAAATGTTACGCATTAATACAAATTCCTTAATTTATAATAATATTGATTGTGATTTAAGAAAAAATAGTATGTGTACTTCGATGTGAAAGCACATTCCCGGACTTCGATGCTTGTAGGCCTCGGCTAGCATCGTCGTCCGGGAATGTATTGCTTTCACACCTAAATACACAATATACTAATCCGAAATCTCCAAAAGTACTAAATTTTTTGAAATCTAACGTGTGAACCAGCGACATGCCATCAATAAGATATATTACCGGATTATTAGTATTTAATATACTGTTTAAGTTGGATTCACTTTTACAATTATGTTGACTTTCAAAAGCAGATTTTACAGACTTTCGATAAGCCTTCTCTGTTAAAAAGATATTTAGGGTAATTTAGTAATTTAAATGTTGACAATCTGCGTAAATCAAATCCCCTCCGAGTCGCCAATAAAAATATCTGGTGAACTTGAGCAACTTCCTTCCTAATTTTGTTTCAGGTTCAGAAATTGGCGGTTTTTTTTTGTATATTTCCAATTATAAAATGGAACTTGTTTAATTCGATCAAGGGTAGTCGAAGCCAAACAATATATTAAATTTATCCGTTATTTCGTCTTTACGTCTCCGAAAAGCACTTTGAATGGTTTTAAATGTTTCTAATTGTGGATTCGTTACAATACCGTCACACGAGTCAGAAAACAAACAAAAAACTAAATTATCAGCGGTCCTTTTACGTTTAATCACTCTTGCAGACATTTTTATTAGAAATAAAACAACTAAGAGCAACAAACATATATTATATCACAATTAAACTAAAAACTAACCAAAGTGACGCCCATATTTTGCAAACGAAAATATTCTGAGCACCTGCACTAGTATTTACAATTTTTGAAAAGTGTCCATGAAATGCAATATACTTTTTGCTTTCGTATTTCCAGAGTATAAATAATAGAACGTCGAGAATTGTATAAGCTTTATTTTTTATACAAACATAATTTCGATGTCGCTAATGGTTAGAGAGACATAAGCAAGAAACTGAAACGGATTGCCATTTTTCCAAAATGGCGGCGCGAGAACAAGAGATATAGTTGGGAACTTTTAGTATGTTTAACAGTGAGCCTTAATGAATATCTCTGCCAAGTTTCAAAACTTCACCAATTTTTCCCCTTTAATTTTCCCTATTCGGCTAGAGTATTAGTGGTCATCTTATGGGAAAACTCGTCTCATGCTGAAATTTTCGGCTTCAAAAGAGTTAGAGTACTTCTAGAATTACTAATAGTAGATAACATAGTAAACCATTATTATTTTTAGAGTTTGGCATAATTTTATCATCTTTATATAATTTTATTTTCTAATTGAAATTTACAAAAATATCAGTATAATTTATAAACATCAAGCTTCTTTGTGTCAAATTACCTAGTTTTCTTTTATTTTTAATGTATTATATAATTATTTTTCTATTTTATTTGGTGTCTTTTACTTATACTTTTACTTATATATTTATTATATTTATTATATATATATATATTATATTTATTATATATATTATATTTATTATATTTATTATATTTATTATATTTATTATATTTATTATATTTATTATATTTATTATATTTATTATATTTATTATATTTATTATATTTATTATATTTATTATATTTATTATATTTATTATATTTACATACATAGCGGGTCCCACTTTTAATGGCCCATCCTCCATATCTCAGTTAATAGTCATCTGATTTCAACCAAACTTGAACCTGTATCAAATACCTTTGTGGTGTCCTTCTTGAGTAAAACAAAACTTAGTTCAGTCATTGGCGTTCATTTTTATTAAGAAAAAGAAGATCGACTTTTCGAGCAGTCATATTAGGCACTTTTTTTATTGAAGAACTAGAGCAATATTATTATTATGCAATATTATTGATCAATTACGTTTTTGTGCAATAAATAACCCCAATGATTGCGCGGAGTGCAGAAACATACCCCATATCGCACTCTAGAGAGACTTTAGTCTCTTGAGGTAAAGCTTTTACCCTAAAAGTTCTGCGAGCGGACCGCAAGTCATCTACCCCTCCTCGTTTAGAGGAAACACGATGGTGACAATATTTTCTGATCTACCCTCCAACCACTACCGCTAAACCGAAAGAACACCCTTTTTTCCAATTTTCTGGTGCTAGGCTTGCAAGAGCTTGTCAGATCGGGCTTTTTTGGTCAATTTGAATAAAATAAGTGAATATTTACCACACCCCGGGAGTTGAAACTACCTCCGCCCCTAATAACGAAATACCACGACAAAAAAAAACGAAAATCGGCTGGAAAGGGGTAAACCACCGTTTTCGAAAGCTGGGAATACAATGACAATATTTCCTGACCTACCCTTCACCTACTACCCCTAAACCTTTCCTATTTTCCGGAACTAGGCTTGCGAGGGCTTGTCGGATCGGGTTTTTTTTTTTTTTTGATCAGTAAATATTAACCACAGGTGACCTAACCCATTCCCGGGGGTTGAAACTACCTCCAATAACGAGATCCCACGAAAACAACTTAAATCAACTGGAAAGCGGTATACCCTCGTTTTCGAGGGCGGAGAATACGATGGTGACAATATTTCCCGACATCCTTCACCCACTAACCCTAAACCCGAAAAACCACCCCTTTCTCCGATTTTCCGGTGCTAGACTTGCGAGGGCTTGTCGGATATGATTGTTTCTCATAAATTCAAATAAAACAAGCTAAAAACGTAAGTACTCTTCGCCAATTTACTCAGCTTTTTATATATAATTGTTACACATTCTATAGGATACTTTTCGTAGTTTTCTTGTAAATAATGTTAGTTTTTGGACATCCTAAATTTTGTGATACCATCTTTGTTGTGAAAAAAATTATATGAAAAAAAAAATGAAAAAAATATCCAACCTGTGTGGGATTCGAACACAGGACCTTTTGATTGCAACGCAAAGCTTTAGCCGCTGCGCCATCACATATTGCTATGAAAATTGATTGTCTGTGATATACCTATATCTTTCGACAATCATACATATTTCAACTCGTACTTCTATGAAATATACAGTGTGTCCCCCGATTGAGTTCGCTATAGGTGAAATGGGCAAAACATTTTCGAATTTTTTTTTCATATTTGGAGGTTCACCCCTGCTTATCTAAAAAGTAATTTTGGGTGTACTTTTGTTTTTTTTAAATCATGTAGGCCATGACAGTTAAGCAAAAACGAATTTCTTGTTAGGTAAAGTACCTTTTCTGTAAAATATACAGGAAAATGTCATTAAGGAAAGTTATTCAGAATAAAAAGTTATAGTCCTATGTAAATTTTCAAGAACATTCGCCTACTTTGATGATTTTGATTTTTTTAATATAATTGCATTTTACGAAAAAAAAAAATTGTATGCCGGCTTACTAGTGTTAACATAGAAATTATAAAATATAATTTATTTACACTTGCAGTTGGGGAATTCCTCGCAAGTAGTCCAAAATGCTTCTGTTCGCATAATCAGCAACCACTGTTTGCATTCATGACAAGGCTGCGCAATATGATTATTTTTAATAAACGTATCCAATGTTTCTCGTCCAATTTTATCACGTCCAATTGTCGCGAGTCCAATTCACCGCGCCCAATTGACTTTTGCGTTATTTTTAAAGAAAAGGTGAACGACATCAAAATATACACATTTTCCTGGAAGGAGCAACCTATGTTGATATTAATTTTTGAAATTTTCATCTTTTAAAACTTTCACTGTATGTTCATCAATTCATCGATGAAAAACAAATGTGTGTATATGTTTATTTGTCAAATTAATAATAATAGCTGTCATATGAGCATCATAATTATTAATTAAAAATTATGCTTACAGTGGAGCAAAAGATATTCATTGTTCAGTGCTACGGATTAGGAGATACATATTCCTATAAAGCTGTCGTAGAGAAATTTAATGAACATTGGCCAGATGTATTAGTAACAGATAGGGGTGTTAAAAAAATAGTCGACAAATTTAAAAGAACTGGTAGTGTATTAAATATAAAAAAAAAGAAGAAGGAGTTTAATGAAGATGATGCTGGCACTTTAATTGCGATGGATTCGTTGAGTGAGTTCCCAAAATTATCTCTTAGAAGAAGAGCAGCCCAAACTGGCATTTCTAAAAGTGCTATACAAAAAATATTTAAGGCCAATAAAATTTATCCATATAAACCAAAATTTGTACACACTCTTGAAGAAAATGACGACGCTAAAAGATTGGATTTCTGTTTATGGATGGGCGAAAATATTTTAAGTGATAGACATTTTCACGAAAATATAATTTTTTCTGACGAGGCAACGTTTTCCACTAATGGTACAGTAAGTTCACAGAACTGTAGGTATTGGTCCTCGGAAAATCCAAATTTTCGTATACGATGTAGACGGCAATATTCCAAGAAAGTGAATGTTTGGTGTGCTATTTCATACTTTGGAGTAATTGGTCCATATTTCTTTGAAGGGAATGTAAATCAACATTCTTACCTGGAAATGCTAAATACATTTTTTTTTAATTATCTCGAAAATATACCCATATTGCAAAGGACGAAAATGTTTCTACAGCAGGACGGCTGCCCTGCACATTCTGCAGTTATTGTCAGAGAATGGTTAGACCGTCATTTTCCAGAAAGATGGATTGGAAGATACGGTTCGATTTGTTGGCCACCTAGAAGTCCGGATCTAACGATAATGGATTTCTACTTATGGGGCTATTTAAAACAAAAAGTTTATGCTTTTAATTTTGACAATAATTTAGAATTATTAAAAACCAAAATTAAAGAAGCAGTTGATGGTATACCCCACCAAGAAATCCAGAATAGTTATAGAGAATTAAGAGCTAGACTAGAGCTATGTACTGAAGCTGATGGAAACAATTTTGAATAATGACGCGACATATTTATGTTTATTTCTAGATACCTATAGTAATTTTTTTAATTATCATTTGTTAATTGTCATTTGTATTTATTGGTTTCCTAACCCAAAATGTAATTCTGCGTCAAAATAAAAATGAATAACTAAATAATTTTTCTCTAATCACTTGGTACATCACACGTTAGTAAACCGGCATACAATTTTTTTTTCCGTAAAATGCAATTATATTAAAAAAATCAAAATCATCAAAGTAGGCGAATGTTCTTGAAATTTTGCATAGGACTATAACTTTTTATTCTGAATAACTTTCCTTAATGACATTTTCCTGTATCTTTTACAGAAAAGGTACTTTACCTAACAAGAAATTCGTTTTTGCTTAACTGTCATGGCCTACATGATTGAAAAAAAAACAAAAGTACACCCAAAATTACTTTTTAGATAAGCAGAGGTGAACCTCCAAATATGAAAAAAAAAATCGAAAATTTTTTGCCCATTTCACCTATAGCGAACTCAATCGGGACACACACTGTATATTAGTAAAATTCATAAACAAAAAAAATATATTATGGAAATAATATCTCGCAAGATTTCCATTTTAGTACAAGCGACAAAAATTAAGAGAATATTTTTTTTTTAATTAAATAATTAATAACTTTTTTATTTACTGATCGATTTTCTTCAAAAACAATAGGGTTCTTCCTCTAGCTAACACTAACTTACTTTCTAAATTTCAATACAATCGGATTTTTCTTTCTTAAGTTATCCTGCTTACAAGAAACGCGACGGACGAACAGACGGACAGACGGACATTTTGAAAGTTGTTCAGAATTCGTTCACTAACACAATGATATGAAATTTTTTTCTCTAAGAGCGATATTTACGATTTTAGAAATGTGCCGATCAAATACAATATACTCTTCGTTTTTGCGAAGAGTATAATAAGTAAACCTGGATCAGACGAGACCTAACCAACCATGGGGCTCAAGCAGCCTTTACACGAAGTGAACTTTTCCTTCAGTGGTTTTAGAGAATTAATTGAGACGAGTCATTGGTGTATTTATATGTTTTTGTTTTTTTCATTAATTATGTATGTAAAAATATTCTCATTTTTAAAAGCTTTTATTTAACTTGCAATGTTTGTTTGTGTGTGTTTGTTTGTATGTGTGTTTGTTAGTTTAGGTCAAATATTGCAAGCTGAATTTCGACTATTTCTAATTAAGCTAGAGCTTTGAAATTTGGCACACGTATATAAGTCCGGTGACAATGCAACATAGTATACCCATTATCGGTCTAAATCCAATATGGCGGACATCCCAAGATGGCGGATCGGCTTTTTAGTCACAACCCCCTTGATGTGGGTATCAAATGAAAGAGTTTGACGAGTAAAATACGATGAACAGTGTGACGTCATTCTAAATCCAATATGGCGGACGTCCCAAGATGCGGATCGGATTTTTAGTCACAACCCCCTTGATATGGAGATGAAATGAAAAGGGTTTGACGAGTAAAATACGATAAACAATGTGACGTCATTCTAAATCCAATATGGCGGACGTCCTAAGATCGCGGATCGGCTTTTTAGTCACAACCCCCTTGATATGGGTATGAAATGAAAGGGTTTGACGAGTAAAATACGATAAACAATGTGACGTCATTCTAAATCCAATATGGCGGACGTCCTAAGATCACGGATCGGCTTTTTAGTCACAACCCCATCCGCCATCTTGGGACGTCCGCCATATTGGATTTAGAATGGCGTCACATTGTTTATCTTATTTTACTCGTCAAACAATGAAAGGGTTTGACGAGTAAAATACGATAAACAATGTGACGCCATTCTAAATCCAATATGGCGGACGTCCCAAGATGGCGGATCGGCTTTTTAGTCACAACCCCCTTGATATGGGTATGAAATGAAAGGGTTTGACGAGTAAAATACGATAAACAATGTGACATCATTCTAAATCCAATATGGCGGACGTCCCAAGATGCGGATCGGATTTTTAGTCACAACCCCCTTGATATGGAGATGAAATGAAAAGGGTTTGACGAGTAAAATACGATAAACAATGTGACGTCATTCTAAATCCAATATGGCGGACGTCCTAAGATCGCGGATCGGCTTTTTAGTCACAACCCCCTTGATATGGGTATGAAATGAAAGGGTTTGACGAGTAAAATACGATAAACAATGTGACGTCATTCTGAATCCAATATGGCGGACGTCCTAAGATCACGGATCGGCTTTTTAGTCACAACCCCATCCGCCATCTTGGGACGTCCGCCATATTGGATTTAGAATGGCGTCACATTGTTTATCTTATTTTACTCGTCAAACAATGAAAGGGTTTGACGAGTAAAATACGATAAACAATGTGACGCCATTCTAAATCCAATATGGCGGACGTCCCAAGATGGCGGATCGGCTTTTTAGTCACAACCCCCTTGATATGGGTATGAAATGAAAGGGTTTGACGAGTAAAATACGATAAACAATGTGACATCATTCTAAATCCAATATGGCGGACGTCCCAAGATGCGGATCGGATTTTTAGTCACAACCCCCTTGATATGGGTATGAAATGAAAGGGTTTGACGAGTAAAATACGATAAACAATGTGACGTCATTCTAAATCCAATATGGCGGACGTCCTAAGATCACGGATTGGCTTTTTAGTCACAACCCCCTTGATATGGGTATCAAATGAAAGGGTTTGACGAGTAAAATACGATAAACAATGTGACGCCATTCTAAATCCAATATGGCGGACGTCCCAAGATGGCGGATCGGCTTTTTAGTCACAACCCCCTTGATATGGGTATCAAATGAAAGGGTTTGACGAGTAAAATACGATAAAGTGTTGTCACGTCATTCTAAATTCAATATGGCGGGAAAGGAAAGGGGTGGGAAGAGATGGGGAAGGGGTGGGAAAAGGTGGAAAAGGTGGAAAAGGGGTGGGAAGAGATAGGGAAGAGGTGGGTAGAGGTGGGGAAGGCGTAGGGCGAGGTGGGGAAGTGCGAAAGAGGTGGAAAGGGGTGGGAAGAGGTGGGAAGGGGTGGAAAAAGGTGGGAAGAGGTGGGAAGGGGTGGAAAAAGGTGGGAAGAGGTCGGAATAGGGTGGGATGAGGTTGGGAAGGGGGTGGGGAAGGGGTGCAAAGAGGTGAGGAAGAGGTGGGAATAGGTGGAAATAGGGTGGGAATAGGGTGGGAATAGGGTGGGAATAGGGTGGGATGAGGTGGGGAAAGGGTGGGAAGAAGTGGGAAGTAGTGTAGGAGTGTGAGTGTGAGAAGACGAGAGAGGGAAATGAAAAGGTTTTGTCTGTCTGTAAAATAAGTAGACTAAAAAATAAAAAATAAAGTTATAAAAAAATATTTTTAAGAAAAAGCTTTTATTTGAAAAACCTACTAAAAAGTAAAAATAATTTTTTTAAAATTTGAACACCTGGAAACCAAAAGCTTTGGGGGCGGTCAATTGAGCAAAGTAACTATACAATAGCGCAATATGACCGCCCCCAAAGCTTTTGGTTTCCAGGTGTATAAATTTTAACAAAATTATTTTTACTTTTTAGTAGTTTTTTCAAATAAAAGCTTTTTCTTAAAAATATTTTTTTATAACTTTATTATTCATTCATTACATTTGCTTCATTATATACAATTCTTGTTGTCCGAGTCGAAATGGACATCACAATCCATCTCGTTACATTCATAATCTTCATCATCTTTACCATCTTTACTAGAATTATCATCATTGTCATCGTTACCATTATCATCAGACATTATTGTTTCTGGAATTAAATTTATGTCGTAATCAAGATTATCATCATCCTGTTCAAGTGATTCCTCTACATGCAAGCAATTATTACAGTCGGTACCCTTACTATTCTTATTTACATTTAATACCTAGTTTTTACAGCCACATCGCTTAACAGATCCACTCATATAAGTACAATTATTTTGCTTAAAAAATTAATCTGGAATAAGTTTCCCTAAAGAGAAATTTGGTTCTAAAAACCATTTCCATAGTCTATCCCCAATTTACCGGATTTATATTCGTATTTAAAAGCCAGGCTTGAAATTAATAGTATACCCAAAGATCATGCTCGCGTATGGCTGCCTCTGTCAGGGGACCACATTCTCATCTTGCTGTAGCATGAATAGGAATCTATTGTCATTAAAATATTCTTCGGGAGGATATTTTTTCAAAGCTGACTAATTTTAAAGCTACCTTTCATAGGTCATTATCCAATGCATTTGGATCGAGAAAAATTTCCGAATCCGTTGCCAGATCATCGTAGTTGCTTTTTTGTTTTTTTCGTCGTGACAAACTGATATAAAATCTTCATGTGGAAGTAGTGATTCCTTAGGCAGCGATTTTTAATCAAATATAAGAGCTTATTATCGTTGTTGTCGTGGTATTTCGTCATTGGGAGTGGGGGTAGTTTCAACCCCGGGGTGGGTTAAGTTACTTGTAGTCAATCTTTACTTATTTTATTCAAATTGATAAAAAAAATCGATCCAAGCCTAGCTTGGATCGCTTTCCAGCTTTCCAGCTGATTTTCGTTGTCTTCGTGGCATTTCAGTATTGGGTAGTTTCAACCTCCGGGGTGGGTTAATGTTGTTAATGGTTAATGTTAATGGTGTGGTCAATGTTTACTTATTTTATTCGAATTAAGAGAAAAATCCCAATCCGATAAGCCCTGGCAAGCCTAGTGCCGGAAAATCGGAAAAATGGGTGGTTTTCTTGGTAGTGGTTGGAGAGTGGACCAGAAAATATTGCACCATCGTGTTCCCCGCCCTCAAAAACGAGGGAGAAGATGTCTTGCGGCCCGGTCGCAATTTTTGGGCTTCTTGCCTTTTTCTGGTTTACCTCAAGGGACTACTTGGCATGGTACACCGTAATAAGTTGTTCAACCGTTAAAACAGTTTTTAACTTTCGAAATAAATAACATAGTGAATTTAATTTCGAAATTAACTGTGTACATTGCGTCTTCCAGTTGAGAGATTCATCCATCATAAGAACTAAGAATTTAATTTCTTGATTACAACTCAAAAGTCTGACTCTATTCCTTAACAGAGAACACTGTTTTTGTTTGTTTTTCTATCTGCCGTCTATCCATCTATCTATCTGTCTATCTATCTATCATTAATGGATACTTTGAAATCTGACACATTAGGTAACAATATTAAACAAGCTAACAATTTTTTCTTGAGAATACATAACAAAATTAATATTTACCGAATTTTTTAACGAAAGAAATAATAAATGTTTATACAAAAGTGTAATAAAAAAGTATAATGCTAAGAACACTTTTTTTAAGTTCAAAAAGAGTATTAAGAAATAATAATTTGATTAATTGATTGAATGATTTACCAGCGTGCGGTAGGCGTTGCTGCCACTCCCAGGTATACAGCTGGGCCTGCTACGTCCACGCTGGGTTGGACCAAGGTCATGCTTGTTGCCAGCAGCGAGTGCCACATGGCACATGGTAAAAGAATATAGGATGGGAGGTGTAGGTATTTGTGAGGTTAGTTACCGCATTGTGTCGTGAGGGAGCGTTTAAGCTCCCTTTTTTGAGTGTTTTTGGTTCTGGGTATCTGCTTCTTCTGAATCTTCGTGTGAAGTATGTGTTATGTCTTGATGTGGAGTGTTTATTACCGTTTATGCTCCTCTTTTTGTGTTTCTGCTTCTTCGAATCTTCTTTTTCTAAGTCTTCTGCTTCCTCGATTTCCGATGCTGGGATGGATTTGGGTCAAGTTTATTGTCAGCAGCGAGAGCCATATGACGCATGGGTTTGTTTCATTTTTCCCTTCGCTTTTCTTTCCCAATTTGTTTATGATCCCCTCGATTATTGTTTTCTACGTGTAACATGGTCTCTCTATTTTTAGTTTGCTGCTGTTCAGTGTTAGCGTTTCCTTCAGTAGATTTTCTGTTGTCCTGTTGGCTTTAACCTTCTTGATCCTTTTCCTTATCTCTTTGCTTACCAGGACACGGTCTATTTGTGTGATTGAGCTTCCATTACTCCAGGTGTCAATGCATGTTTGACTTTTGCTCCATGTATTACTTCCACGTCCAGTGGAAGTATAGTAACGACAAAAAAATTTCAAAAAATTTTTATTGTTCAAATAGGCTTAAAATGTCATGTCATTTTAAGTTTGAGCGAAAAAAAAATTTCTGTCTGTCTGTCGGTCTGTCTGTCTGTAACTTTTTTTTGTGCGCACGTTTACTCTGAAACCGTTTAAGATATTGACTTGAAATTTGGTACACATATGTACTTTAACGAGATCTAGAACTAGATTATATTTTCATCTTGTTCCGTCGAAGGGTTGGGGGGTAAACTGGGGTAAATTTGGGGTAAATGGGTAAATTAAGCAGGTAGGAGTCCATGAAATTGGTATTTAGTATATACAAGAGAAGCTGAGGTCTCAAAAAAATTTTTGGCATTAGCCACCCCTATTACCACCCCCACCTCCTTATTAAAGGGGATGAAAAAAAAATGTGATTTAGTGCATGTACAGGAATCAGAAACCTCAAAATATTTTTTTACTTCATCCACCCCCCACTACCACCCCCCTATCACCATCCCCACCCCACTACCGATGTGGGGTATCGTTTTATGGGTTTTTGGGGTAGAGGATTTCAAATATTATATTATTAAAGTTCCATAAACAATTATTTTCACATACAAAGTTTTTTCGTTGCGAGTGACTCGGATAGAGAATCTGGATGTGGAAGTAGTGATTCCTTAGGCAGCGGTTTTTTTTATTGTTAAGTCAAACGTGAGTGCTAGGTTTTTCAGCGCGTTTCCTTTTTCGTTAAGCCATATGTGGAGTATATGTGCATTGAAGTCTCCAGGTACACGATTTCACTGCACTATATATATATATATATATATATATATATATATATACATACATATACATATATACACACGTGTATACACGCACATGTATACACACACACATATGCACACACATACACATAAACATGCATATATATATATATATATACATATATATACTATGATTTACTGCGTCAGAGGGAAGCACTGTGGAAAGTTTTGGTTTGTGTACCTAATTAAACACTAACTAATATTTCTTATCAAGCTGGAAATATTCCGAGGTATAAATTATTTTACAAACACATTCACTTATACAGACTTAAATATAACTTCTAGACGTTGTCACTTTGTATTTAACTTTTACAATCTTTTATGAGTATTCATGGTGATATAACGCTATAAGTCATCTACCTGCCTACCAGGATATAATCTATTTATTGAGTTGAGTTTCCGCTGCTCTAGGTATTAAGATTGCTCTTTTCTGTGTGTATTTTCTTGGAAACCATTTTCCTGAGAGAAACCTGTATCACACATACCTACATTGAGGTGCCATAAGAATTCAGTCTGGGCGCTACACACCGATAGTGCCCCATTTATTATTTCTGATCTAATCCAAATTAAACTCGTTTGCATATTTTTGGCAATTATGAGAACGTCACCTGAAAGATAGGTATACTTTAAGAGTAGTGCGCCACTGATCATTACGTGTTCAATTTTGATTAAATTTGTTTGAATATTTTTAGTAATTATGAGAAAACACACTTGGAGGTTCACACAGGAAATCTGTATAATCACACTTTAATAGCGATGCATTACTGATTATTTCGGGTTATTATTATCACCATTATTATATCGTGCGTAATTCTCTTGATTGGCTGAAAGAAATTCGGTTTTGGCTGTTAATTATTATTTGTATTATCGACCTAACAATATGCCTCTGGTTTACTCAATAGTTTTGGTTTGTATATTTTTGTGAAAGAAAAATATTTAGTGCCCTGATTTTAATTTATTGTCTAGAAACAATCAAGCATTTAAAGCATATAAGTATAAATTTAAGTAAAGTGGTATAGTCGAGTGTAGACTTATCTTTAAGGGCTTAGCCTGTTGTGTTGATTGATTTATGGCTTCCTGGAGGGTCTCGGGTTATTCTTCACTTTTCACTTGTTATGCACTGAGGTATTCTAATCACTCACATTAATTAAATATTAGCTATACAACTTAACTGTTGTAATTTTATTTTATATCACTTTGCGTATATTTTTTTACTTATCACATCAGCGTAATTTCGTCCTATTGTGCCGGCTTTTAATCGGGATTTAAGGCATGTTACTGGCACTGATATTAAAAGCGTCCGACGTCTTTGAGACCACTAGACGAACTCAGTATTAAGAAATAATAATTTAAAGTAAAATTATAATTTGAAATTTTCGCAGTATTGTTAAAATAAATAGTTTATCTTAATTTTGCCAGTAGAAGTAAAGTCCACAAGAAAATTTTGAGACACAATTTTCAGCACACTTTTGTTCAAACAAATGCCTTCCGGCACTTGAATTTAATCCAAAATTGTTTGCTGTTTCAGCAAAGAATACGCTATAGTGTGACATTCCTTCTTAGATGATTTAGTTTCTTAGCTTTTCCCGACTATAATTATTTGTAACGGATATAATTACAAAAATCTGTAGTAATTGATTAAAAATTAACTTGGCTTACAAAGAATTAAAGTAAACAACATAAAACTGAATTTTTCTATATTCCTTTAATTCAACGAATACTTAGTTATCAAGTGATTTGTACCAGGATCAGTAATTTAATTTTGAAAAGCAAGTGCAGTTATAAACATGTCAATGCAAATATAAGCTTAAAATATATAAGAACGAGACCCAACCATATTATACAAAAACGTGATCCGAGCATATAAAGTGTGAAAAGATTTATGTGTATAATAGCGAACTGGTCACCATCTTTCTCAGGTTGAAAATCAATAAACATTCTTTCCAGATAAAGTTGATGAAAAGGTGTATTTGGTTGACAAATAATTTCATATTTCTCTTTTTGTGTCTTGGAAGATTAATGACTTTACTTACTTCTCTCTTTATATCAAATTTCAGTTCAAATCCTGGCAATTTTCTCTTGTATAAAACGTCTAGAGGAGAAATTATTTGCTAGAAAATGTAACGTATCATTTTATTTCTTTTTAACACTTCAGCTATAGTGAAATATTTGTGCCAAATTTCAATTTAATTTTAAGTACCTACAAATAAATAAAAATATGTTTTAATGGAAATCCTGCTTAGTATATAAGTAGATATGAGTGTATATTATTTTTAATTAGTGGTTATTAGTAATCATAGCATGATCTATATGCCTAGTATACGCATTATAGTTTAGTATTTAATGCTCTATCTTTGTAGTAAAAATTCAAAACAATCAAGGGCAATTCTTTAAATTAAAATGAGAGCTTAAGAAGTAAATATAGTATTTGATTATTAATTGACTATAAGTACTTACAAAACATTATCTAAAATATATTTGTAGCATTATTAACGTATCAGTATATAAATATATTAAAGGGATGACTCTAATATAGTAGCCCCTAATTTTAATAAGTGTTTATAGATGCGCCGGAGAATATAATTGATAAAATACCTGTAACTAGTACAAATAATAATATAGTAGAAAATTAATCAATCTCATTCAATATTTCTTGAACCATTTGTATATGAGAAAATGCTAACTTTATTAAAGAACAAACTAAAAAATAAACACTCTTCAGGTCCTGATGAAGGTCCTATGTTTTTACTGAAAAATTGATTGGTTTTATTATTGATCCATTTATTTAGTTAATTTCTCTTTTATAACGGGATGTTTTCTGAAAATTTTAAAGGTAGGAAAGGTGGTTTCATTCTATAAAAAACGGAATCCCCATTTAATAGAAAATTAAAGACCAGTGAATATTCCAACTGGATTCTCAAAAATATTAGAATATTGTTATTTAGATCGCTTACTCAAATTTATCGAAAAACATAACTTTTTTACAAAAAATCAACATTGCTATCGGACTGATATGTCAAACCAAACAGCTATTCACCCATTTCTTAACAAACTAACAGAATTTATGGAGGCGGATTAGTACCCTATCGGGATATTCTGTGAGAAGTAGGGCATTCGACTGCGTCAATCATGTAAAACTGTTATTTAACTTTAACTTTTAACTTTATTCGTATAGTATACGTGGGGTAGCACATGAATGGGTAGCTCCCTTTTTGGATCACCATACATAAAATGTTTATATTCTAACAATAACAACAGAAACGCAATAAAATCTGAATATCTAGACATAAAGGTGGGAGTACCACAGGACTCTGTACTGAGTCCGATATGAGTTTATTTATTGATACATTCTTTGTTAAGTACGCTGATGACAAATCCCTCCTAATATAGAATAAGGCAGATAAAATGTCTGAATCCAAATGTAACAACGTATTACAAATTATGAGTGATTGGTATAAGTCTAACATACTTTACCTTAACACTGAAAAACCCAGGTAATAAGATTCCAAAACAGACAAGAACAGTGTTCTCCGTTAAATATGGGCATAGATATTTTCAGTTATAATCAAGAAATTAAATTCTTAGGTGTTATGATCGATGAATCTCTCAACTGGAAGACGCAATTTTTTTTTAATTACTCTGTTTGTACTAAAAGAAAAGTATTCTTAACGTTATACCTTTTCTATTACAATTTTCTTATTAATATTTATTATTTCTTTCGTTAAAAAATTCTTTTTCTTCTTAAAATCTCTTTCGATTACCTTTTCAAACGTTATAAGGGTACAAATTAATTTTGTTATTTATTCTCAACAAAAAATTGTTAACTTGTTCAATATTGTTAACCAATGTTTCGGATTTTAAAGAATCTAGACGTTTTGGAATTATTCATTAATGATAGACAGATAGATAGATAGATGGATGGATGGACGGACGGACGGACGGACGGACGGATGGATGGATGGATGGATAGATACATAGATAGATAGATAGATAGAAAGATAGATAGATATATAGATAGATAGATAGATAAATAGAACGAAGGAGAGGTAGATCCCTTCGCAGAAGGGAGCTCGAAACCCATAGAAGACGAAAACCCGTTCAAGCGGAAACCGAAAGTCGCCAGGACTCCTCCTCCATATAGAGAGAGAGGGTGTACTCCTGTCCAAGTATTCTTGCTCTGGGGAACAAGAGCAATTCCAGCTCCGAGAAACCAGAGACGGAGATCCAACGGTCAGAGAGAGAGAGGAAAAGCGCGCCTTTGAGGCTCTGGGAAAGAATATCAAAATCGTACAAGGAATAGTCAAGGATGCCAGGAAAATCCACAAACAGATTCGGGAAGCAATAACTACGGCTAGAGTATCCTATCAAAGGATGCATGAAGCCCGAGAGGCGTTAAAAAAGGCGAGAGACATGCAACCTACGGCATCGACCAAGAATCAAGCGGAAATAAAAAATGGAGGCAAAGAGACACTAGTGAATAAAGAGAATAGAGGAACACAAACCAATTCCACTGAGGAAAAAGAAACCAAGAAACGGGCCGCTACTTCCCCCCCTAGCGGAGCCTAAACAGAGAGTTCCGACAGAAAGGGGAGAAGCATCGGAGGCGAAAGGAAAAGCAAAACATTCTGACTGGCAAAGAGTGGAGTACCGAAAAAATGAAGAGGAAAAAGGGGAAAACCGAGGAACCAGAAGGGGATGAATCAGAGACTAAACGTAAGGCAGAGGAATGTCCAGGTGAAAAGACGGAAAAGAGGCGTAAGAAGGGGGGCTAAGACAAAAGCAAACAAACGGAGCAGTGGCGGTCAAGATAAGCGATAAGACGTCTTATCAGAACACTGAAGACGAAGGTAGATCCAGACAAAATTGGTCTAAAAGTGTCGGGGATAAGGAAGACCCGAGCTGGTAAAATCCTCATCGAAATAAAAAAGGGGAGTGGCAAAGTGGAGGAGCTGAAGGCGAGAGTGGAAGAGGCCCTAGGAGTGGACGCGACCGTTCGAATGCTAGACAGGACTGTCAGTTTGGTAATTAAGGATTTGGACAGAGCCACAGATGAGGCAGACGTGGCAGAAGCAATTAAGGCCATTGCAGGAGACGTGGAAGCTGGCGCTATAAAAGTGAGGGCGTTCAGAAAAGGTTTCGGGGAAACACAGTCCGCAGTAGTGACAATGCCACCGGAAGCCGCAACGGCCGTGCTTAAAGTAGGACGACTTGGATCGGATGGATAATGTGCCGGGTTAGAGAGAGAACAGAGGTTGTAAGAAGTTTCCGATGCCTTGGCTTTGGCCATGTCGCTTACGACTGCAAAGGAATGGATCGGAGGAATATGTGTCGTCTACGTGGTGCAGTAGGTCATCTTGCTAAAGATTGCAAGCATGACCCCCTTTGTGTGCTATGTAGCGAAACCAGAGGACCTGGAGGGGCAAGACATATCCTTGGAAGCGCACGATGCGAAACCTTTCGGAGGGAGATGGACAAAATTCAAAAATGGTAATTAAGTGTTTACAGATAAACCTTGGCAGAGGCCGCGAGGCACAAGATCTGCTCATGCAAACGACTGTGGAAAGGAAAGTGGACTTTGCTGCTAATTAGTGAACAGTATAAGAAACCGGAAACGAGAGTGTGGTTTCAGGACACAACTGCTAGGGCGGCCATTGTCATACTCAACAAAGACCTAATCATCCAAGAGGTTGATGGCTCGGCGGCAAATTTTGTCTGGGTGGATATAGAAGGAACAAGAATCTTTAGCTGCTACTTCTCCCCCAACGATACCTATGAAGATTTCGTCAAACAACTCGGCAATCTCGAAGACAATCTCCAGTTGGCAAACGGAAAAATCGCCAGAATGGGGCTCCAGGCGATTGGATCACAGAGCAGAGGCGCTCTCAGAGATGAGACTTGATCTCACCATCCTGAACGAGGGTGAAGCTTACACCTTTAGGAGAGGCTCTACGGGGTCAGTAGTGTTGCACGTTTGCAACGAGCGACCTTGCAGCCAGGGCGTCGGGTTGGATAGTGCTGGAGAACATAACGTTAAGTGACCATCAGTACATTCAGTACGAGATTAAAGAAGAACACCAAAGGAAGGCAAATACTACAGCAACGCAAGGTGGATGGGTGCTGCGGAAGCTAGATAGGTCGGAGCTCGCAGAGTTTCTAGAAACAGCTAAACAGGGGGGAGACCTGCAGCGTATCGCGCAAAATGGAGAGCCGGCGGCGGTCGTAGACTATGTAGTAAAAACGATCGAAGCAGCATGTAGCAGGGCCATGCCGAGACGAAGAAGTTTTCCACTCCCGAAATAGCGGAATTGCAAAAGAAGTGCCTTGCGGCCCGCCGTAAGATGACGCGCGGAAGAAATACAGAGGAAGAAGTCCCCTTAGTGAGCAGTATAGAGAGACACGGAAGGAGCTAAGAACCGCAATCAAGAGCAGCAAGAGAAAGTGCTGGTCCGAGCTATGTCGCTCAGTAGTCGAGGATCCGTGGGGTTTACCGTATAGATTAGTTACCAAGAAACTGCTGGGAAGACAAGAGATCTTCGGCATAAAGAAGCCAGAACGAATGGAGACCATTGTAAAGACCCTGTTTCCGAGCCACGTAAAGAGGACTGCGCATCCCACCCTTCCTAACAACGCGCAGACCACACTTTTTACTATAGGGGTGCTACGAACAGCGTCAAAGAAGCTTCGACAGAGGAAAGCACCCGGTCCGGACTATATCCTCAACGAAGTAATCACAGTAGTGGTGGAGGTGTGGCCGGAGCTCCTACTGGAGGCCTTCAACGCCAGTCTTCAAGCCGGAATCTTTCCACAAAGATGGAAGCGTCAGATCCTGGGTCTCTTAAGAAAAGACGACAAACCACTAGCAGATCCGTCGTCGTATCGACCAATCTGCCTATTGGATACGATGGGGAACCCTCGGCCAGATGAATTGAAGGGGTGGATGGATGAAGGCGTTAATTGACAAATTGCCAATTTGTCAGGAAACCATTTTTAAGTAAATAGTTGGCCCTTTTTTAAACACCTTACTAAAATTCATAAATTTATTATTATTGTATGTATTTTTTAAATATATTTCGACTACATAAAAACTAAATTATTCATTGTTGATTTTCTTAATAATTCCAGGTAAAAAAGGTAATTACCTCTTTTATTCATACCAATATATGATCCAGGTAACATAAAGTTAATTTGGATGAATAAGCTAATTTCTGTAAACCTTATAAATGTATTATCAGATTTATGTAAATAATGAAAATATTGCTAATAATAATAATAATGATAACAACAATAATAATAATAATAATAATAATATATATTAGCCAAATATAAAAATACGTTTTATTTTATTTTCGTTGGCGTTTTGTTTCAGAGGCATCATCATTTTCAAAAAATTGTTGGTAAAACCATCTGTGTTCCTCCAAAATGTACGGTAGCTGTTCTTTAATGTTGTCTAGCTTTTGTACTGAAATAATTCCGGTTTTTTCCTTTACAATGGGTATAACTGGATTGGTGGGGGCAGCTTTATTTTTTTTTAATAGGTTAACTTTTTGAAAAGGCTCATATTCGTCATAAGAAGTTTTGTATAAATAACTACCGAACTCTTCAATGCGAATCCATTTTATGTTGTCGCGAAAATTTACTTTTCCGTTTGGAATATTTTTTTTTTCTATTTATTAAGTTGAGAGCTTTTGGAAGCTTTGACATATCACGAAAATGATGGTTCATATCAGAAACGACTGAATCTTTTTTACTGGCTTCTTTGATAATGGATCTATATTGTTCAGGTGTATAAATATTTTGATGCTTACGTAGACATTTCTCTATTCTCCCAAAATCACGGTCCGAATCTAGAAAGGAGTGACCCACTTCTGGGAATTTATGGTCAATTATTTTAAATCGGCCTGTGAGAATCAAGTATTGATGTAAGCATAAAATCACAAAATTTTTATTTTGCCCGCCACATGAGTCGGACCAAATAACTAAATGATCCACATTTTTTAAAATATCCTTGCATATTTGAGTGAAATACAACAAACAGCTTGCGATCTCATCACTTCCCCGACCAGCAACATCTTCTGTCCATGTAAAGAAAAAGGATGTATGTCCATTAGTAGAAACACTATGGACTCCAAAATTGTACAACCAGATCTGGCGCAAGTAGAATGCTTTGGAAGTGGAAATTTTTGGCAGCGGCATTGATTGCTGCAGATCCATTGTTACGTAACATAAATGGGGATTATTAAAGGCTTCTTTTCTATCTTTTTGCTGAAGTTCAAATGCAAATTTGTAATAATTTACGTGATCGTCGTTTCCTTGTCCAGAATCGCATCTTGAGCATGTATCGCTTTTTGGTCCTCCAAAACCCAGGTTAAATTCTGTGCCAAATATTTTGCGATATGTGGTTTCTTTTATTTTGAAGTAATCAGGTTTAGTGTTTTCATTGCATTGTGCAATGTACAAATTATACATTTTACTAATACTGAGGAGCGGTGATAAGTACTGTCGATTAGGATTGCAATTTCGCGAATAATGTGAGCTTTCTGATGGAAACTGTTTAATGTGGTTTATTATGTATTGAAATACATCATCTTTAACTTTGTGGGGACGATTAGTATGTTTTCCCCTCATATCAGCTTTTGGTGCAGATTGTCCGCTTTCCAGCATTTTTTGAATTAATTCAATTTTTTTTCGACCAACTACAAATATCTTACAGAAAGCCGTTTTGCACACATTGATCTGACTACCATTTATTAGCACAATATATTTGAATGAAGCAGACCTATTTTTTTCGCATTTTTCTTGGCATGTAATATTGGTTTTTTCACGATACCTCTAAACAGATATGCATTTTTACAGTTAATATCCATCTTGTAAAATTCAGTGAACAAAGTCTCTCTTTCTTCGATGCTGATTTTCTCGTCACATTTTAACCGACATGTACATAACAATCCTCTATTAACATATTTTGCAGGCATGTTTTTTCCTGTTTGAGATATGAATTCCTGTCCTTTTGATCTACATAAAGCGGCGTGCTTTCTTTTCCACAAATCAGGGTTGCGTTTTCTGGTCCTACTTTTTTTCTTTTCTCTTAAAATCGCATTCTCAATGGGGTCATTCTCATCAAAGGTATCTTCAGCAGGGCTATACTCTGTAAGGGCTATCTCAGTGGGATTTAGATTGTCATCTGAAGAACTCTGGAGATTGGACTCTGACACTGTGGCGACAATATCATTTTCAGGAATATACTCGTCACTTGAACCGCCTGAGAAGTCTTGTTCCCCACTGTCTAAAATGAACAAAATTTATTACCTACCTAAGAAGGTACTATGGCGGAATAGATCAAATCAATTTTCTAAAAACATTGATTTTACAATTTAAAAAATAATCAGGTCATTTCAAAAATTATTATTTATACTAAAATACTTTATAAAAATGCTAAATAAATTTGCACGCAATATTTTGTTACTTAATTAGCATTTTTTTAGGACACTGTCAAAACGTTTATTTTACAACACATCTGCATTGTGGCTGATTTTTTTATATAATAAATGATCCAACCTACAGAACAAAAAACTACAAAGTATTGAAAATTTAATAAACATTTAATTTATTCTGTAGGTACCTATGTGTAATAGTTGTTAATATAAGATATGTTTTATTACCTTGATCGAATAATACACTATAAACGAAATTCTCTATGCGAACTTCTCTGGACATCTGGTGCTCCGTAGTGCCCTTACTAGATCCAGGAATAGGTTCATTAACATTTTTTAATTCGAGGGCCTTTTGAACTAGACGCTTACCACGTGATAACATTTTTTAAAGTATTTTTACTATAACCAAGCATAAACTGAGGACTTTTGTTATATATAAATACTATATATAAACACTAATTATCATATTAAGCACTGATAAGATGCATTTAGATACACCGCTTAGAAAGCAACTGAGAAACTGACAGACAGCAACTACCTAACCTCACTTATTTTTTAACTTTCTGGTGGATAAAGGAGCTAAGATGCAATATAACACAGCTTCTCTCATAGATAAAGGTGCTAAGGTTACTTAACACCTTTATCCACCAGAGGCATTGTATTATGCTGTTCCTTAGCGCCTTTATCAATTTGGTATCTCAGAATATAGTCATGGAAATGAAGTGAAAAATGGTGATAAGTTGTATCATCACTTAACACCTTTATCGAATAGATAACTCATTTTTTGAAAAAATGTCAATTAACACCTTTATCCATCCACCCCTTCAATTACTATCTCACCCAGGCGCTTAGCGGCCATGGATGTTTTAATCAATACCTAAAGAGATTCAAGAAGACTGAGAGCGCCACTTGTCTGCTGTGTGGTCATGATCTAGACGGTGCTAACCACGCGATTTTCGAGTGCTCTAAAACAGCAACAGAGAGGCTAAGACTGAGCGAGACATTAGGAGAAGAGTTGAGGGTGGAAACCATGGTACCAGCTATGCTAAAAGACGAGAAGGCTTGGACAGCAGTGTCTGCCTATACCAAGGACATCATGGAGGGAAATAAAGAAGCAGAACAACAGGAGAAAACAAATAGAGCACAAAGAGTCCACCCGAACTCCTAATATCGCAAGGGGGGACGTAAGGAAAAGAGCTAGAAATGGACACCACCCCGAAGTAATGCGAAAGCGGTCCCAGGATGGTTGTTCGGAGTCAGGGGGTCCACTTATTGATAGCTTGCTCTCCCTACGCCCCACACACACACACAAAAAAAGATAGATAGATATATGGATAGATGGATAGAAAAACAGGCAAAAACAGTATTTTCCGTTAAATATTGAAATAGGGTCAGGCATTTTGGAGTTGTAATCAAGAAATTAAATTCTTAGGTGTTACGATCGATAAATCTCTCAACTGGAAGACGAAATTAAATTCACTATATTATTTATTTAGAAACTTAAAAACTGTTTTAATAGTTGAACAACTTATTATGGTGTACCACGCTCAAGTCTCTTCTAGACTACGATATAGGGTATGTTTTGGGGGTAGCTCCACGTAATCTTTGGGGGTACTTATTACACAAAAACGTATTTTAAGATGTATTGCTAGTGTGTCTAATAGATATTCTTGTAGAGACCTTTTTAAAAATTACAATATTTTAACCTTATGTGTTTTTATTTATAAAAATAATAATAATTATATTTTAAACAAAAATGTTCACCACATAAGTACTAGGCATAAAGACCATTTTCATGTGCAATTTTGTAAATCTAAAATAACTTCGCCAAATTATTTAGATCTAAATATTTTTAACAAATTACCAAAACACGTAAAAAATGCATCAAGTTTAAAATATTTTAAAAGACAGACAATTATCTTGTTGATAAGTGCTTTTACCTACGATCACTACTGTAAATATTAAAAAAAGTTGAATTTTACATATTGTAAACAAAACGCACTGTAAACAAATCGCACGGTAAACAAAACGCACGGGACACGCAATTATAGGTGGCTTATATCGCTGACGCGGGGTTTAAAAAAACAAATGCGCCTACGTAATTTTCAAACGCTGTCAAAACTGACACAATATTTGTTGAATAATATTGTTGACTAGTAAACTAAATCCAGATTTTACTAAATAAATAAATATGATCGTAGGTAAAGTATAGTACATAATTCGAGTTGTAAAGCAATTACGCACTCAGGGAAATACGCACTCACCGCTACGCGACATCGTGAGTAACTTTTCCATTCGTGCGTAAAATGCTTCTTACAATACTCATTACGTAATATACTATTATAGTCTGGATGAGTTTTATGTAAGTAAGCATATGACAATTCGTATACAAGTGTACCAATTTGCTTGAGAGAAAATAAAGTTCATTTATTTATTTATTCGTTTTTGGGTTCAAAATGTTTCGATGTGCTCCCTAAGCATATAAAATCTCTGGCAAAATATAATTTTAAAGTAGAAAAAAAAACCGCTACCCAAGGAATCACTACTTCCACATCCAGATTTTCTATACACGTCACTCACAACGAAAAAATTTTGTATGTGGAAATAATTGTTTATATAATATTTGAAATCTTCTACCCTAAAAACCCATAAAACGATACCCCGCATCGATAGTGGGGTAATGGGGGTGGCTAACGCCAAATTATTTTTTGAGACCTTAGCTTCCCTTGTATATACTAAATACCAATTTTATGGACTCTTACCTGCTTGATTTACCTATTTACCCCAAATGTACCCCAATTTACAACCAAACCCTTCGACGGAACAGGATGAAAACATAATCTAGTTCTAATCTCGTTAAGTACATATGTATACCAAATTTCAAGTCAATATTTCCAACGGTTCCAGAGTAAACGTGCGCACAAAAAAGTTACAGACAGACAGACAGACATTTTTTTTCGCTCAAACTTAAAATCTCGACGTTTCATGACATTCTAAGCCTATCTGAATAATGAAAATTTTTAATTGTTTTTTGTCGTTATTATACTTCCACTGGATGTGGAAGTAATACCTATGTAGTGTTAAAGATGGACAAAAAATTGTTGCTCAAATTGACTCGAAAATCCAAAACATAATATGAGGGATTGCTTGCAATGATAAACAAATGTTTGGAGGTTCCCACTATAAATTGAAAGGTCTTTTATGTACTGCTATTAATTATATTTTTTAATCGTTTTCTTTCTATAGTTTTTAATATTTATTTCTTTTATAAAGTTAAAAAAGTGTATCATGTATTTCTTTTTTGTAAATAAACTATATTATTATTATTATCTTAATTTTTCTTTTTCGTTATTTTATTTTTCTACCAAATAGACGCCGCGCCTCTCAAAGCCAAATAGGAATCACCACGCGGCTAGTTATCAATTTCCTTTTACATTCCCAGGAAACAAGCGTCCTCATCTTTTGATTTGAAAATTATTTGATTTTTGAGAATACTAGTGTATTGATTTTTTTTTAACTATTTATTTAACGTCGGCCTATTTCCGCTATCACCGACGCCAGGAGACGAGCTACCCCCAACCTGGAAATTTTGGCTAACCTCTTCCCTTAAGAAAAGTAGGGATCTTTTACTTGCCTAACATTTAATAGACAAGGGACCGCCTACTTTACATCCCCTCCGAAGGATGGTATATCTACTACGTAATCCTCGTCTGAAATTACGTAGCTTCCGCGTATACACTGATATACAAGCCGCTGGAAGGTGGGACGAGAGCGCTGTATTTTCCAATATGGGTCACTCATCCAAGTACTAACCACGCTCGACGTTGCTTCAACGGAATATCGACTGGCATTCACATTGAAGTCGCCTCTACGCTCGCCCCCGTATTGATTTAAACTGTATATTTCTTCTGGATTTCTTCTGTTCAATTTGATGTAAGATAAGCAGAGATGGGTCGAGGAAACTTTCCACATTTGATAAAACTCCGTAACCCTGTCAAAAAATCCTTATAAAAATTTATAAAAAAAAATGTATAAGTTTTTATAATTTTTGATGTGTGTATTTGAAATGTGTTTTAATTGTAAATTCTCATATGGTATCTACCAGTATTGATGAATTTTTATAGTATATGTAATTAAAAGTTTTTATAGGTTTTTATAGTGTTTTGAATGTAAATTCCCATATATGATATACAGTATCGGAAGATTTTGGATTTGGGTGGCAGGCATAGTTTCAACGGCTTGACAGACCGCCTACAATAAAGGCGTGTACCAGTGCTCTAGTAGAGGGAGCAAATAATAACGCGCTATCAAGAAAACACGTACATTATCATTGCTATTAAAAATTTCAGTACCATTTATTCAAAGGAAGGATGTAGTTGGCTCTGTTCAGTATAGGTAATATTATTACGTGCTTTAATAACTGAAATTATTTAACCCGTTTTACTTTCAAAACGAGTCAAATAATTCTTTACATTTCCCGCAGACAGAGCTGCCCACGCACATGTGGTGGGGAAAGCAGGTGGCACAAGTAGGATAAAAAAGAATAGCCTAGTTGCTTCGCTCTCGCTTGCTCTCATTGCCGACCCAAATGAAACATTTTCTGACACTGTATATTAGTATTGATGAGTTTTTATAGTACATGTAATTAAAAATTTCTATAGCTTTTTGTAGGTTTGTATAGTGTTCTGAATGTAAATTTCCCATAGAAATTCTATTAGTATTGATAGGTTTTTTTACAGATTTTGGTTGTGTATTTGAAATATATTTTTAATGCCAAATCCCATAAACTTACATAAGTAAGTAAATATTATTTACTACTATTAATATATCAAATATCAATAGTAAACACTAAATACTGCATTCTTCTAGCGTTCTAGCCTAAACGCAGTTAATAAGTTAGCAGTAAAAGAGACTGCTTTACTTTCAATTTAACAAGCCCACTCTAGTTTCTTAGGTCACATTAGATTAGATATGAATTAGCAACATGTATAACAGCTCCCTCTACTGGAGGCTGGAGTATGTAACACTAAACTTTCATAAGTTTTAATTATATGTGTGTGTGTATACGTAAGTTTTTATAGTATCTGAAATACAAAGTTTTTTTAAAAGTTCTAAATGTGGTCTGATGTGCGGCTATTTGAAATGTGTTTTTAATGTAAATTTCTTGCCTGAGGTCTATCAGCATTTGCATATACTAATAGGAGATGCGAAGTTTTTATAATATTTGCTGCGTACATTGGGTTTTTAATGTAAATTACCTATATGAAGTCTATCAGTAGTTATATATATGTTTTAGTATATTTAAGTTTTTATAGTATTTGAAATACAATTTTTTGTAAGTTCTGAATGTGGTTTGATGTGGCTATTTGAGATGTGTTTTTAATGTAAATTCCTTGCCTGAGGTCTATCAGCATTTGCATATATTAATAGGAAATACGAAGTTTTTATAAGATTTGCTGCGTACAATGGGTTTTTAATGTAAATTTCCTGTATGGAGTCTATCAGTAGTTATACGTTTTCACGGTAATTGAAATATGAAGTGTTATAGATATTTTATATGTATTTGAAAAATATTTTTAGTGAAAATTCTCCATACGAGGCCTATCAGTATTTATAAGTTTTTATATTGTGTTTGAAATACGAAGATTTTATAGGTTCAGATGTGTCTAAGTTTTTAAAGTATTTGAAATATATTTTGAATGTTTATCAACACTTGTACGTTTTAATAATAAACAGGAAGTTTTTATAAAATTCTATAACGATATGCAATGGGATTTTAAAGTAAATTCCCTGAATGAAGTCTGTCAGTATATTTATACGTATTTATGGTAATTAAATTGCGAAGTTTTATAGGTTTCCATATGAATTTGAAAGATATGAATGTAAATTCTCAGTACGAGGTCTATAAGTATTTATAAGTTTTTATGATGTTTGAAACACGAAAATTTTATAGTTCCTGTGAGTTTTTAATGTATATTCCTCGCTTGAGGTCTATTGTAACACTTTTATGCTTTTATGGGAATAAGAGGGTTTTCTAAAATACAATGTGTATACACTTACCATGGATTTTAATCTTACAATGGATTTTAATGTAACTTATATGAAATCTATTGAATTAGTAAGTTTAGTTTAGTAATTATTGTAACTTTTTTAGGTTGACTACTATTGAAATCCCATGAAAACTTTCCAAAATAATAGTTGTAAATAATACTTTTCAATGGGTGCACTGAGAAATCCTTATTAAATTCTTATATAAAACTAAACTAATAATAACCCTTCAAATTAAAAACCATATACTAATTATTTCTTATTAAATGTTATAAAATTCATCCCTGGTTTCCTGATGAAACATTATTAGTTTTACCACTACTAGAACCCCATGAACACTTATCAGATTAATAGTTGTAAATCAATATTAATACTTTTTATAATAGATGTCCCTATAAATCCTTATTAAATTCTTATATAAACTAAACTGATATGCACTCATGAAGTCCTATAAAAATAAGTATAAATATATCCTTATAAAAATGTATAAAATGCCTACTAGGAACCTCTTGGTATATCTTTTCAATTTCATTACTCTTCAGATTCCAAAAAAACTCACAAAAGTATTCGATAATACCTTATTCATACTTTTTAACATGCATCCTTACACGTTTCCATTAAATTCTTATATAAACTAAACTGATATGTACCCATGGAGTCTTATAAAATTAAGTACAAATATATTCTTATAAAAATGTATGAAATGTCTACTAGGAACTCCATAGTATATCTTTTCAATTTCATTACTCTTCAGATCCCAAAAAAAATCACAAAATTATTCGATGTAATTCCTTATTAATACTTTTTAATACGTATCCTTATAAATCCTCATTAAATTATTATATAAACTAAAACTGATAACAACCTCTCAGATCTTACAAAAACCACATAGTAATTGTTTCTTATAAAAGATTACAGAACTCGTATTTGATTTTACTGATGAAACCTTTTCAGTTTCAACACTATTCAGATCCCATGAGAACTTATCAAATTAAAAGTTGTAATGCCATATAAAAACTGTTTTTAGTATAAACACTTATGGAAACATACCAATAACAACATGGGTATTCCAACTCAATTAAGTCTCCTTTAGATACTTATTCATCCCAATATAATTTCTATATGGTAAAATTAATGTACTGTATAAAACATTATAAACCAGACAGGCTCTTATGATTACCCATAAAAAAATTATAATTATCTATAAGTTTGAAATAGGATTTTTTGACAGGGAAAAGTCATGTAAATAATATAATTGTGTGCACTTATTCGGTATCACAATGAATCTTGCATCATCCCGAATCAGATTTCACCATAAAATAGCCCAATGGAAAGAAGGAAAACTTCCTGAAAACTTTCCTTCAACAAAATTTAAATACTAAATGTCAAATATCCTAGTTTTAAGTTAAAAGGTCATTTAAACCTGGAAAACTAACCTAAAATTTGAACTTGCCAAACAAATAAAAAATTAACTTATCTTCATTAGCAAAATGTTTGCAACGTATTCTTTTTTACTTTTCTAACATGTTTAAAAATGGTTTACCTATTTTTTCTTGATCAAACAACAACCATAGTCATCAAATAGTATCAAAATGACGTAAAGCAATAATTTTTAGGTTAAATCAAATGGCGCCGTTTCATTTTTTAGTAATTTTATTACCAACTTAAAACAGTTTTAGTTGAATACTTCTCGATAATGAATGATATAGTCTGATTTAAACCAGGAGGACTGAATATACAGTAGAACCTTCTTGGAGTTTTGAGCAACCAATAATACATCACTGCAGTATATTTGTGTGCATTTTATTACATTATATGATGCATCGACCTCTGTTTGACCTCTATGTATTTGATACACCATCCATACCATTTACACAATATAAAGGCACCAAGTAATTAGCCACTTGTACCTTCAGATTTATACAAAAGGGATTAAAAACTGATATATAATGTGCAAACGATAAAATAGAAATTAAAACAATAGTATATTATATTACTAGGAGTAGAACGCACTCTTTTTTTGTGCTGAGCCCAGGATTTGCGGCTGAGGCGAAGCCGAAGCCGCAAACTAGGCGAAACACAAAAAAAGGCGTTCTACTCCGTGTAATATATACTATTTTTTCTTCAAGCGTATTAAAATGCAAAAATTTATTTATTTATCATAAATGTACAAATATTCAAACTACAGTCTTACATGTTGACACAATATTATGACAAGTGGCTAGTGGATAGCACGCCACCGGTGGCTTTCGGTATTAACATTATGTTACTAGTAAAACAATACCCACTGCGGTGGCGCTTTCGGAACTAACATTATGTTACTAGTAAAACAATGTCCACTACGGTGGCGTTCGGTACTAACATTTTGTTACTAGTAAAACAATGTCCTACTTCTACTTCTGTTTTTGGTGACATAATTTAAACATTTTAATACGCTTGAAGAAAAAATAATTTATTACATGAAATTAAAATTTATTATATGTCAAAATTTACGACTATTGCCTTGTGTAAAACTGCCGAAGGCGAATCCAATCACAGAATGTATGATTTAGGGCGGTAAATTTGAAACGGTCCTCCTGGTTTAAAAACAGACTATAGTACACATGGGAAAGTTAAAGAGGCATTTAGCTAACTGCTATTTAACTAAATTGATATTTAAATAAAATTGATAATATCGGCGGTTGGCGCTGTAATATAATGCACAAGCATTTATTAACATTTTCAGTGGTCGATCCTGAGATCACCATCATTATTACTTCCCATCCACTGTACAGATATGGCAGTTGAATTTTCTTAACCTCCGACATTTAAATAATACACTGTTTTTGTGTTATGGGCTCCCGTTCTATTATTTACTACAACTGTAATTAATAAAATAATGATTGACTATTTTTTAAACAATTTATCTTTTAATGCATTCACAGAGTCATCAATTTTTGATTTAGCACCTTGTACGTTGTCTTTCATTCTTTTATCTGTCTGTTCAAAAGTATTTTGAAATTGATTTAGGCTAATATCTACGATCTGATTAACTTCTGTATTTAAAGAACTCTGAGGAATTTGCGTTAGGACGTTTTGGGCAACTTTCTGTGAAAGATCCTTAACGTCTTCGTTAATTTTTGCATTCGTTTCTTTAAAATCAGCTTGAACGTTGTTCTTAAGTTTACCTATCATGTTTTTGATAGATTTTTCACCTTCATCTGACTCTGGCATATTTAGTAGATCTGCTTTTTTTTTCAGGCTCACAACTTCGTCGTGCAGCTTGCTGTTTATTTCTCTAAAATCATTCCTGGTCTTATCGCGAAGTTTCAATAACTTTTCCTCTAAATCTTTTAAAGTTTCTTCATCCACTTCAGAATTTTTAATCTTTGTTGCAATTTTTTGTTTTGTTTCGTTAATAGTCTGCTCCGTGACGCTTTTCTCTTTTTCTAGATTTTCTTTCATCATTTTTTCAAACTCATTTACTTTGGTCATCATCGTCTTTTCGGCTTTCAACTCTTTGTCCGTTTTTGTTCCAGTTGTATACTTCAAAAGTTTATTTATGTTTTCTTTCACCTTACATTTTGCTTTATCAACATCTTCTTGATTTTTCCGGTTTAACTTTTCAAAATCTTCTTGGGTTCTCTCCTTAATTTTGTCAATTACCTCATTTTCATTAGGAGCGTAAATTTTTTTTTGTTTTGAGAAAGTATCATTAGTAAGATTACTTAGATAATTTGTTACTCTTAATTTTGCTTCAGTTACGGAAACATTTGTATCATCTTGTATTTTTTTAAACTCTTTTTCAGTTAGATCTCTTACGGTATTCATACTTTGGTCGACAATATTTCTTTTTACTAATTCTTTTACTTCACATGCAGATATTTGGTCAAATAATTGAACTACTTGTAAATCTGTTTTTAATTTGTCCTGGAATTGGGTTAAATTTTCCCCCACAAATCTTTGAGTCTGCGCACGTACCTTGTCTATACTAATACTAACATCTAAATCCTTGGAATAACCGGCGTCAGACGGTTCAGTTTTTTTAAAAAATGGAACTAAATTAGCTATGGCTGCTTTGGTTTCATCAACCGTTACATCAATGCCTTGTTTTGTTTCCTGAATATCTTGTTGAACTCTTCGTTTTAATTCTTCAAGATCTATTATGTCTTCATCAGGATCATATTCACCACTCAGCAACTCTACCGATGATGAAGAAATTGATGGTTTCATTATATCCTCTCATAAGTAAATTATTTATTTTAACCTTTCTTAAATTTTGTCATAAATACTTTATGAATATGCCAAAAAGAATAATATTGACGTGAACCAGACATGAACATAATATGATTGCCGTAAATCGGGGTGGTTTGAAACATTGGGGTGACATGAAACAGTTTGCAGTGTCATTTTTGATCCGGTAGCAAAATCTATAGGTCGTGTGCACGTGACGTCACAGAGATGAGACCTTAGGAAAACAAACCGATGTCATTGCTGTCAAATGACGACTGACTCATAATATTAGAGTTTTTATGGACATTATATCGTACAAAATTGCAAGTTTTTGTTGTATTATTAGTTGTGGAAGTGTGGCAATACCGAGACAACATCAGTTTTTATAAAAAAACGTCGATTTACAGCCAGAAGAGGTTAGGATTAAAAGATTCCAAGCAATTAAAAGGAATTATTTTACTGGGGTATTCCAAGCATTTTATTAATGGTAAGTTGTTGCTTATTAATTTAAGAATTTGATTTTTATTGTGGATTTATGTTGTAGGAAAGGCAGCCGTAATTCAAGACCACGATGATCTATCCAGTTAGGTGTTCTCTGTTAATATGGGATATAACTTAAAACTCAAATGTGAAACTAAAAGTGCTTGTGATAATAATAATAACTACTGCTAAACCAAACAAGAAACAATTCATGGTAAAAAATAACACTTTATATTGATTTGTCAGCATTTTAATAATCAGTTCTTGTGTTTAAGTTTTAGTTGAGTGAGGGTAGAACTGATGCTGAGGGAGAAAGAAATGTAATAGCAGAAATTGTGGTATGACGAAGTGCATAAGTTAAGGAAATTCCAAGTATTGCTGTCACTGATTGATCTGGCAAATAAACGTCCATTTATATATATATATATATATATATATATATATATATATATATATATATATATATATATATATATATATATATATATATATATATATATATATATATATATATATATATATATATATATATATATATATATATATATATATATATATATATATATATATATATATATATATATATATATATATATATATATATATATATATATATATATATATATATATATATATATATATATATATATATATATATATATATATATATATATATATATATATATATATATATATATATATATATATATATATATATATATATATATATATATATATATATATATGACAGCAAGTAGACTTCTTTTGAGTGAGAGTGAGAGTGGGCTCTGTAGTAATTTGGAGATTTAAAGTGTTTAAAGTGATCAAAAAAGTTCTATACTTTGAGAAAAGCAAGATAAAAACCAACATACGTGAAATAGCAAGGTATATAACTAGTTAAATTTCTAGAAGGGGACAATAAAAGTAATTATTAGGTATTAATCCAAGTTATAATAATATAACAAAAAACATAAATGCCTGCTCTGTATTCAAATAATTTGAAACAAAACATTTATTAACAGAAAAATTTCTAAAATAAAAAAAACAAATTTCAGTAAATAAAAGAAAACAGTCTGTTAAGGACACCACATACTGATAAAACACCGATATACCCAGTGCTCAAAATAAATCTAGCATTATTTACGAGGAAAATATAATGTCAAATGAAGGCAACATATCAAACAAAGATATTTTCGAACTACTTCAAAGTGTACTGAAAAAACGTGACAGCATAGAAAATCAGATCCAGACAAACAAGGAGGAGCTCAAAGAGGAAATACATAACATTAACATAGAAATAAAAAATGAATTAGAGGAACTGAAGTGTATAAACAATAAACTCACACAAGAAAATAAAATATTAAAGGGCCGGTTAGTAGCATGCGAGCGCAAATCAAAAAAATATAACTTAATTATATATGGTCTAAATGAAGAAGAAAACAAAGCGGACGAAATTACATTCTTACTGAATATTATTACCGATCAACTTGAAATAAATTGCCGTTTTATGGATATTAGAGACTACTACCGTATTGGGAAGAAAACACAAGAAAAGAACTGTCCTGTAGCTGTGGAGTTTGTAAACTTCCAACTAAAACAAGAAAGGGCATAGCCGGGTAAGCATGGTGTGACTGCCCCCAAGCGTCTGGCGCTTATATTTGTGCAGTAGGAAGCAATCTTGGAAAGTAGCAATTTCACAAAATATTAGCCCGAAAAAGGGACCGGTTTGGGGTGAGTAAGGGAGGGTTGATTTTAGCAAAACTATTTTTTTTCTAAGAAACGGCGCATTCAATCGTTTTGTAAAAAATATATGTTAAAGACCTACTGAGAAAGTACTAAATAAAAAATCATGCTCAAATTCCGAAAACAGATACAGTAAAAAAAACATATATATTATTTTCAAATTTTTTTTAGGGTAACTTATCCCTGGGGTACCAGCCTGAATTTTTTTCTGTAGCATGTCTGGGGACTCACTTATGTTATGTTTTTTTCCCAGTCTTGTGCGAAGATTACGCCATACTTAAAAAAAATGCCGAAGTGTGCAGTGTCGTATGCATATTTTGTCAACAATTAATCCCTTGCACGTAAAGAGGGCCAAAATGCAAAGTAAATATGGATACCTGAGTAGTGTATACATACTAGTGATTAGTGATTATGGAAATAGTGAACGTTGTAAGAGAAACCAATATAACGCTGCAACGCTGACAGTTAGGTGATCAATAGAGTTTAACTCTCTTGCGCCGCAAAAATCAGTTTATGGCCAGAATGTTAAATATCATTAAGGATAAAAACTAAAGTCAGCGGTACTATCGATATTACCGTCGGCGGGAATAAGAGCTTAGTCTTAACAGTCATGTGTTGTTAATAATTTGCAGCACTAAATCGTAGCATTACTAACCTGTGATGGATATGGATGTTAATCTTCCTCACTGTCATCTGCAATCACTGCACTCATGCTATCCTTCTGAAACAATAGAGAAAGAACTTCCGCCGGTTTAGGTATGCTTGATAGATATCGTCCTTGCGAAAGATAATGCACGACAGCAGCTACATAGGAACAACATCCAACAGTTCAATTCCCACTGGCACATTCAAAGAAATTGCAAAACTGCCTTTTGTAGATATTTCCAGCAAAGATGTACTGGACTTCCCAGAAATGACGGAATGTTTTTTACCGGATCGTATCAATATAAACAAACGATTTCGTACCTCGAAGTCATAAATGAAGACGGAACACTTAATCTTCAGTACGCTAAGGACCAGTCCAATGTACTCAAAATACAAGTTTGTTCACGTCACATCAAAACGAAGGTTTACCGATGTTTCCTCGACTATATTCCCCACAGTGTCGGCGTTGGAAGACATTTCTGTGAATATGCCAATGGGTATCAAACTGTTGGATGTTGTTCCCATGTAGCTGCTGTCGTGTATTACCTTTCGTACGGATGATATCTAGCAAGCATACCTAAACCGGCAGAAGTTCTCTCCCTATTGTTCCAGAAGGATAGCATGAGTACAGTGATTGCAGATGACAGTGAGGAAGATTAACATCTATATACTTCTCAGGTTAGTAATGCTACGATTTAGTGCTGCAAATTGTTAACAACACATGACTGTTAAGACCAAGCTCTTATCCCCGCCGACGGTAATATCGATAGTACCGCTGACTTTAGTTTTTATCCTTAATGATATTTAACATTCCGACCATAAACTGATTTTTGCGGCGCAAGAGAGTTAAACTCTATTGATCACCTAATTAACTGTCAGCGTTGCAGCGTTATATTGGTTTCTCTTACAACGTTCACCATTTCCATAATCACTAATCACTAGTATGTATACACTACTCAGGTATCCATATTTACTTTGCATTTTGGCCTTCTTTACGTGCAAGGGGTTAATTGTTGACAAAATATGCATACGACACTGCACACTTCGGCATTTTTTTTAAGTATGGCGTAATCTTCGCACAAGACTGGGAAAAAAACATAACATAAGTGAGTCCCCAGACATGCTACAGAAAAAAATTCAGGCTGGTACCCCAGGGATAAGTTACCCTAAAAAAAATTTGAAAATAATATATATGTTTTTTTTACTGTATCTGTTTTCGGAATTTGAGCATGATTTTTTATTTAGTACTTTCTCAGTAGGTCTTTAACATATATTTTTTACAAAACGATTGAATGCGCCGTTTCTTAGAAAAAAAATAGTTTTGCTAAAATCAACCCTCCCTTACTCACCCCAAACCGGTCCCTTTTTCGGGCTAATATTTTGTGAAATTGCTACTTTCCAAGATTGCTTCCTACTGCACAAATATAAGCGCCAGACGCTTGGGGGCAGTCACACCATGCTTACCCGGCTATGCCCTTTTAAATAATGCCAAGAAATTAAAGGGAACTGGAATATTTGTGTCAAACGATTACATCCCGGAAGACTATGAGCAGCGGAAAATTTTATACAAAAATTTAAAACTTGCCAAGGAACAAAATTTCACAGCCTTGATAAAGAACAACGTGCTGATAGTCGAAGGAGAAAAGTATACTTATGATGAACTAAGAAATAATCCAATTACTCTCCTATTAGAGAAACAAACACACGAGGAAGAAACTGACGCCGTAGCAGTACATCACACTAAAAGACCTCAAGTTTATGTAAATGCCGATGCGCCTACATCACCACAACCCAGAGATATAGAAGATAGAAACAAGAATATCAAGGACCTTATCAACACAGAACAAACTACGAAGAAAAGAAAAAAACAGCCGTCAGAAGCAGAAAATTCTGTCAAAAGGTCAAATAGACTGAAAAATAAGCCAAACTAATTTAATTTTATTCTATTTTCTTCTTCTTTTCTTCTTTTAAATAATTTTATGTATGTATATATATTTTTTCTTTTTTTAAATATTTGTGTTTGTGTTAGTATTTTCTTTTATTATTATTTTCTTAGAGTCAATGTTGTTGTGAATTACTATACATATATGCATAAAGAATTTTGCCTATTTTTTTGTTAAATAATTTTGTTTTATAAAACAAAAATAAAACTATCGAAAGAAAATAAAAAATATGGATCCCTATATTGAACATTTCGAAATACCACGTATCAAGGAAGTAGTAGTCCGAGATGCAAATGAATGCAAAAATATCATTATTCAAAATAGCAATGAGGCAAGTTTTACTATCTATCACAACAATATACGTAGTATTTCGAAAAACGTAGACGAATTTTTTGTTATGATAACTGAACTAAATCATGATTTTGATTGTATAATATTTTCTGAAACGTTTCAAAATGAAAATATGGATATGTATGCAATTCAAGGATATGATATGTTGTACAGTGAGGGTGATAATAATAGGAATGATGGAGTGGTCGTCTATATAAAAAGTCACTATAATTACAAATATAATATAAATACAATAAACAACACAAAGTTAATTGATTTAAATATATGTTACAATAATAATAAGATCCTACATATTAGTGCAATATATAGATCACCGTCTTCTTGTCCCCATTCTTTCAATAACGGTCTAAAGAACTATCTTGAAAACTGCAAAAAATCAAATAATATTGACTTAATAATAGGGAATATAAATATAGATATAAAAAGTAATCTTGATTACTGTCAGGACTACTTAAACATACTAGCGGAAGAAGGATATATACCTGCGATAAATAAATATACGAGGGGAGGAGAAAGTAGATCTTGTATAGACCATATATTTATAAAAAGCAAAATATCTCTCTCAAATTTTACGTCAATACTATACGAAACCCATATTACTGACCATTTTTCCACTATATTGAATATGATTATACCTACAAAAGAAACAAATAAATCAGAGAATATAGGCACTAGTTATAAAAAGTATACAGACTATATTAAATTGAATGAGTTATTAAAAAATGAGAGCTGGTTAAATGTTTATACCGCAAATGATATTGATTCATCAGTTGAAGCTTTCTTGTCTACATTGAAACATAACATTGAAAAATGCACAAAATCAGTCAAAATTAAAAGAAATAAAGTGAAAAGACAACCTTGGATAACATTGGGGTTGGTGAAGTCTATCAACAGGAAAAATAAGCTATATAAAAAGATGCAAAAAAAATAAGGGAAATTTAAATATATTAAATGAATTTAAACAATATGACAAAACATTAAAAGAATTAATAAAACAAACTAAAATAAATTATTATAAAAAACGCTTAGACCCGGTTAAAAATAACCCCAAAGAACTATGGAACTACATAAATGATATGACTGCCGTAAACACAAATAAAAATAAAATGGAAATAAAAACAATTAAATCCCGGCAAGGCACTATTCTATCAAATCCAATACAGATCGCTAATGAATTTAATACATACTTCAACCAAATAGGGGGTAATTTAATAAACGATTTACCAAAAAAATCAAACAATTCAAACATTCCAAGTAAAAAAAATAAAAAAACAATTAAAAATTCAATGTTCCTTGAAAATGTAAATACTAGTATGGTAAAAGAGGCGATAAATGATTTACGTAATCAAAAATCCCCAGGTCTCGATCAGATCATCCCTGAAATAATAAAAAAAATAGCTGATAATATTTTAGAACCTCTAACATATATAATAAATGCATCATTTGCACAAAAAAAATTCCCTCAGGCATTCAAGAAAGCAGTAATAAAACCGTTATATAAATCGGGTGACAAAGAAGATCTTAATAACTATCGCCCGATTTCGCTACTCTCGAGTCTAACGAAAATATATGAAAAGATATTAAAAAATAAACTA